>APFE030419505.1:0-78642 GCA_000404065.3 Pinus taeda | reverse complement strand
TCTTCTTAGGCATTAGACAACAAATTTTTGTTGCGAATAAAATGACAAGGATTAGACATCACACCTCAAGTATTTTGTTTTAACAAGTTATTTACAGCTTCAGCGTTTTAGCATGTAACATAGTTGGCATGATTGTACCTAAGCCTTCCCTGAAGGTTGAATACTAAGTTACTAAGGTGATCTTTTCTATGGTGACTTTAATTTATTTATTCAGGTCATCTGGCCACATAGTGGCCACTATCGCTCAACTGAAGAAAACTTGTTCGAGTTTCTTGCTCTTATGGGGAAAAATGGCTTTAACATTGTTGATGTTGAGGTATATGTAATATAAATCCTTTATAGTCTACTTTCATTTATATTCTAGTGTTCATCATCTTTCATGTCTTACACTCTACATTCTAGGTTCTTTTGTTTTCTAAAAAGGAACTCAATATTGATGGTAAGTAGCATGATTTGAAGAAAGAGGAGAACACTAACACTGGAGCAAAAAATGCAAAAAGAGAGAGAAGAGAACCAGTCTAGTGGTACCCTTAAAACCAATACCCCACATAAGACACACACATAGAGGCTGATGTTCAAGTCTTCATAGTTGGTGAATTCACCTGCAATGACTTGACAACCCAATGATAATGTGTTATAGTGATGAAACAAAATTTCATGTGTAAATTGTAGTCTAACCAATGTTAAGATGGAAACTCGTATTGTAATACTCGACATTTCATATAATATAATTTTTGTGGTTTAAATTATTTGTATTTGCACTTTATATTGTTTAGTATTTTAGCTAACATACATAATTTTGAATTTTCATATTAGATGAACCAAATCCCATTGTATGATTTTTTCTTTAATTTAGTCGCAAAATCATACTAATTAATCTATTTTGATTAATAATGAACACATAAAATCAATCTAAAACTACTAAATTAGTAGTTTATATCGGTTAACGATGAACATAAATAAAATGAATATATGACTAAAGTAGTCATTTATAATGATTATTAATGAAAATAAATGAAATGAATATAAACTACTAAATTAGTCGTTTATAAAATGAATATGATACTACCAAAAAAGTATAAATGACTACTGCAAATGATTAATTTTTCATTACAAATGACAACTAAATTTTGCATATATATGACTATCAGTAGCTGATCTACAATATCTTATAACACGACAAAAATTTAATCATATTTCTTTGGTCATTAATTGGTTTGAAACGATGACTAAAATTTGCATATATATGATTATTAGCTAATTTACAGTATCTTATAACACGACCAACATTTTGGTCATATTTCTTTGGTCATTAATTGGTTCTCTGAGATGATCATATAGTAATATATTTTGTTGTATATTTGGTCATTAATTGTGGAAATTAATGACTAAATCAATAACTAAATTAATGACCAAATTTATGACTAAATATACTGCTAGATGATGAAATTGAGTCAATCAATTAATGACTAAGATAAAAATGACTAAAAGTTGGTTGTGTTATAAGATACTATAAATTAGCTACTACTAGTCACTGACTGAAAAATAGTCATTTATATGCAAATTTTAGTTGTTGTTTTAGTAACTAATTATCCATTTTGTACTAGTGATGGATGTTTTGATCCTCTCTAAGAAAACCATCAGCTGGAGAATGGTTTTGACTTGTGGTATTGGAAAGGGCTAAGCTATATAAGGAGATGAAACTCAAAATGGTAGTAGGTGTGAAAATGATGAATATCTTATGAATAGTTAGATCTGAAGAATATATGCATGTAATGGCCTATTGATGTTTCGCTTGATCTACAACTAAGTGTGCAACCACAAATTTGATGAATGATCTAATCTGATAGATCAGGGATGAAAATATTGATTATGACGTGAGTTGATATATGTTGATAGAGTCTTGACGTGTGATTTTTCCGTGTATGCCAAGATATAGGCATGTCTAAAGTTTTTTGTTGCATCAAAGGTTTAATTCTGAAATTACAAATATGTAGACAGGTTTTACATCATGCAAGGTGCATACACACGTGGGCGTGATTCTGGTAAGTCACATACAATGGGTTTATTTCATGAAAAGAACATATACATGTGGTTATGATTTATGGAAAATGCATACAAAAAGTAGTGTTTTGATGAGAAGGATGTCTGATCAGTTTAATCAATCTCGATGTGTTTTTATTGTTTGTCATTGAAGTCTTCTTGATGGTATGGGGTTAAGCAATAATTTTTTGATTAAGGATTGATTGGTTGAAGAATGTTGAAGTTACTTGCTATTTGTAAATGAAGATCAGTGAAGATTTTGTGGTTGTTTAAAAATGATGGAGTGAATCAGCATATGATTCAGTATTTATTTCGAAGTGACATTGATTCATATTTCAAGATTCAGTGGTTCAAGATATGTACGCGGGCATGCTTCATGGAAAGCACATACACACATGAATTTTCTATTGTAAAGTAGCGTACACATTTTGACATATGGTTGATCAGGGTTTGCAGTAATTGTTACTGGTTTATGTGATGTACAGTGTGTTGATTGGTATTCTGGTTACAGTGATCTGACTGTTCTAGTTGTTTAAGTTGAATGATTTCGGTTTTAGTTTATTGGTTGAGTTTTAGTTGATTCGATTGATTTAGTGGTTGGCTTGATTTAGTTGGGTCTTAGAGTGGTTTCTTTAGATGATGATCGAGTAATTTGTTGTATATATTAGTTTCAATTTTGATAATTGGTTTTGGGCTTAAATTCTGGTAGTGGGTATAGTTTGAAAATTTGATGAAACATGGCCTACAAGTTGTGATGTGTGGTAGCAAGTGGACGTAGTATGAAAATTTATGAAATGTGGTCCCTGAAGGTGTTGAGGGTTGGAGCCTTCAATGAGGGAGTTGAAGCTTCATTCTTGTTGTAGCCAGTAAACGAGATTAGGGGTTTAGAGCTCCCTTCTAGTAGGAGCTGGAAAATGAGTGAAGGTTGCAACCTTCTACAGGTGGGTGCCTACATAATGGTATGAATTTATGCTAGTACAATATTCAGGGGTTTGGCGCTCCCTTCCAGTAGGAGGTAGATAATGAGAAAAGGTTGTATCCTTCTTGAGGTGGGTTCCTGCGTACTTATATGAGTCTATGCTAGTACGAGATTGTAAAATCTTTTCTATATATTAAAAAGAACACAGGGACGATGACAACAAGTGGTTTGTTTCCCACATTGGGTTTCCACTTTAAATCCTTGTATTCATGTGTGTTTCTTATGTGTGATGAGTTATTTCGTTCTTACTACACATGATTATTGTCTATTTAATGTTTTAATGAAGTTCTGATGCACTGACTCAAGATAAACATAAGATGAATTAACTAAAAAGTAAGTTTACTGGATATACGCTCGTTGTCTTAATAATAGTTGTGTACACGTGAGAGTTTGCTTTAGTAAAGTGGCGTATAAAAATCAATATATGAATTTGAAAAGGTTAATGATTTGAACGTATTGATTCACCACCACCTCTTTGTATGTTTCACAATAATTAGTATCAGAGCAAGTCCTTTGTCAAAAGCTTAATTGGTTGAAGGAGATTCATCAAGATGAGTAGTCACGAAGGATTATTTTCTACCATATCTCCTATATTTAATGGAACTAAATTTGTGTTTTTGAAAGTTGCGTTGAGAGCATACCTGCAAGCGCTAGGAGCTGATATATGCGAAATCGTTAAAATTGGATGTCAATATCCAGCCTCTATTCCTTTAGATAATGCATGAACGAAATAATGTGAATCTAATGAAAAGGCTGTAAATGTCATCTTGGGAAGTCTGGCCAAGTCTGAGTTTGCAAACGTAATGCAATTGAAAACAACAAAGGGAATGTGGGATAATATTATCCAAATTTATGAGGGTGACACCAAGGTAAAAAGTACTCAATTTAAAACTTCTATAGTAAATTATCAGACATTGAAAATGCATGATCATGAAATAATTGTGGTTTTTTCTTCTTAGAGTAAATGAATTTGTTAATTTCATCAGAAATATTGATGAAGAAATAAAATATGCTACTATTATTGAAAATATTTTGAGATCTATGACTGTGAAGTTCTACTCCAAAGTCTCTGCTATTGAATAAATGTAGGATCTCAAACATCTCACACTTGATCAAATCCATGGAATATTGACATCATTTGAGACGAGGAAAGTGGTCCTTCAGACATGAGAGAATTAACCTTCAAATTTACCGTAAAAGCAAAAGAAAGGAAAGAATCAGGTTATGTTTAAGAGGAAGAAGAGGAAAACAACGCAAAGAAACTGCAAGTGGGTATTGGAAGATTCGAAGGTAAGCTTCCTTCCAAATGTTTTGCTTGTGGTAGAGTTGATCATTATTTTGTTAAGTGTCCCTATAAAGAAAATCAGGAGAAAGGAAAAGAAGCTGCAAAAAGAAATAGGAAGAGGTTTGAAAACATGAGTAGTTTTTATACACATGAAGACAAAGATGGCCTTTCCAATGGTAAAAAAGGTGAGTCCTATCAATATTGTCACTTAGTTATGGCATTTGAAGATAAAAATAATAATGATTTTGATGGCCTAGAAGAAAAGAATACTTTTATTGAAAACGTTGAGAGGAACATATCAGATGTAGTAACAGTTATAGATGTCAATAAATATTCAAGTTTGGGAGGAACACGCTTTCTATTGATCAAGAATGAAGAAGATGAAGCATCATCAGGTATGGGTTTTTGTTCAAAATGTAATCCATTTTATCGTCTATGAAAAAATGATAACGATGATGATAGTGAAACCAATGAGCTTTCACTTATGGGTAAAAGTGAAAGGAAGCACTCTAAAGAGAAAACCGATTGAAAACTATGCCTCTTGAAGCAGATCAAGCCAAGTTAGAATCAATGGAAAGTGCACATGTGCCTATGCTAAGAAAAGATAATTATAAACAATCGAAAGGAAATATGAAGTATAATATAATGAATCTCGATATGTGGAATCTAGTGTGAAATGGTTACACCAAGTTTCCTCCATCAGACAAGGAAGTGAAAAATGACAGTAAGGCTTTTAGTAACATCTTTTGTAGCATATCCGATTCAATAGTGAATAAAGTTATGCATTATAATATTGCAAAGTAAGTGTGGGATAAGTTACAAAAAATACATGAAGAAGTCCCATGTAATCCTATATCTAATAATGTGTACAAGATGACAAATGAAGTTGATGATTCAAAATAAGACAGGTTAGAAGAAATTTTTAATCTTAGAACAAAACTTGATCTTGCTTTGAAAAATATTATTAATGCTAACAATAAGTTGCAGGCTTATGATAACAAGGATCATGCTAGTATGGTATCTAACTAATATTGTGAAGCTATTTAAGCTGATGTCATCTCTCTAACAGAAGATCTTAAGCAGAATGAAGAACTACTTCAAGCATTTGAAGAACAAGAAAATGGGTTGAAAGAAGGGATTCTAAAATTAAAAAATAAAATGGAGGAAGGAAGAAAGATTGAAGAAATTATGAAGAATAAGGAAAATAAATATCAGGTTGAGATAAATATCCTAAAAGGTAAATTAGAAGAAAAGGATAAACATTTGCGAATTCAAGATACTACTAAGATTTTAGATACAATTCTCAGTGATCAGAGGTCTCCTACCAAGGAAATCATTTACTCCTACAAAGAGATAACAAGTCAACCTCATCAACAACCAAGGAAATCATTTACTCCTAACTATAGAAGTGTTAATCAATTTTCTTCTTTGATCAATAATGTTGAATGTTTTATATGTCATAATTATTGACATGTTGCATCCAATTATAGAATTAGAACATTTCAAGGTAATAACCATCTCACAGAAAGATCATCAACTTCGATGTACTTTAAGGGATATTTTTTTTCTTGCAATATGTTTGGTCACAAATCCATTGATTAGAATAGAAGGAATATGAAATGTATAAGATGTTATGCTTGTAACAAGTTTGGGCATGTAGCAAGAAAATTAGGAACAAGTTCATGGATCACCACAAACAACATGGTAAGAAACCAGATAAGAATAGTAATTTCAAAAGACCTAAAAATAATGGATACACCAACAGTTCTCATAAATGACACGAAAAGGAGCAACATATAAGGTGTGCTCTTGCTCTCTTCTCATTTGAAGATGAAGATGAATGGTACATATATATAGTGGATGTTTTCATCATATGACTAGAGACAAGAGTAAAATGGAGTCTCTCAAGTAGAACCATCATGGTAATGTTATTCTTGGAACTAATTTTTTGGAAAAAGTACTGGGACAAGGTAAAGCCAAAATTAGTAAAACTAGATTAGCAGTTGATGCTTTATTAGTTCAATAACTACAACGAAATATTCAAAGTGTAGGAAAAATGAGATATAAGGGAAATATAATTGTCTTTACATCAACCAAGTGTAAGGTTATGAATGAGATAATTGGAAAAGTCATAGCAAGAGGATATAAAAATTGAGACAAATTATATGTGTTTGAAGAATGGAATTCTCATAGACATGAGAAATAATCAGACTCAAGGGTAAAATAAGATGGTACCCATTGTAGTCCTTTATTCTTAAATAAATATCTCTAACATTGACTACAGAAGTGGTATGACATACTTGACCTCATGAGAATAAAAGATGATTGTCAATTCCTAAGGATAAATGATGTGTAATCTCAAAGGTAGTAATAAATGTTTGTCTTGATGATGATTCCCATGGTTTTTTTTTGTTTTTCATATTTCTTATACCATTGGCAGTGACTTTCGTGTAGTAACAGTGCACACATATAGACATAACAGACTTAGGTGGAGCTAAAGGTGTGTAATTTAAGTATTTCACTTTTTGTAAGCAGATCCGATAAAGAAAATTTTCTTGTATACATAATTTATGAACTGAACAACTGCGTATATCTTGGTTAGATGAAGACATTGTGGGACAAACTCAGGAAAAGGGTTTGATATGCTTCAGTCAATTATTGATTGGATTTTAGGTTTTGATGGTTGATGTTTACAGTTTGTTGATGATATTTGAAAGCAATTTTGTCTTGTATAAGTTTTTGATGACTTGATAGATAATTGATTGAAGAAGATACTTTGTTGTCCTAACTAATGGATGAGTTGATGTGATTATATCTAACAGTCCTCAGTTGGCACATGTTCAGGGGGAGAATTTTCTATGCTTCAAATAATGGATTGTTGGCATTATGTTTGCTTAATACTTAATTATGTTTATCAATAGGTTGATGATATTGAAGCTACAATGTCTTATGGTGCAAATTGATGATCGAGATATATAGGTTGTTGTTCTTGGTGTTACTAATAGATTCTCATCATATGTGGTTTATGATAGTTGCTGATGAATATCATGGTATTGTTTATCTTCATTATAAATTTTATATCTATCATTCGATGTAAATGTCATGTAAAGAACTATGATGTACTCATTTTTAAATTTAGTCATGCATGGACTATTGTGGTCAAGTCCTTTTGGACATGTGATGTAATTTGTAAGCACACTGTGTTTGGGGTGTTTATATAATAATGAATTCAAATGTGTAAACCCAATTTGATTGAGTGAGTGATGTAATTTTGATTCCTTGGCGATAGGAAAACCCATATGAGTCATAGAGTCATGTACTTCATTTTACATACTTCATAAATTTTAGCATGTGATTAGAGGCAACATGACCAATATTCATACTCACCAAATCAAATCTATGAAATATTTCATTCAATTGATCATCCCTTTGCCCTTGATGTCAAAGGGGGAGAGTATCTTGGTGTTTGAAAATCTTGGTGCTTGGATTGATGTGTTTTACATGTATCTACAAATTGTGGTGTCCAAACACAGAGGTGGTTTCCATCAAGTGCAAAGGGGGATATTGTTGGCATTATGGTTTATTTTTTGTCCTTGATGGAAATGTACCTGATGTGTTGTCCTTGATGGAAACCTACCTTATGTGTTGTCCTTGATGACAGCCTACTTGATGAGTTGTCCTTTGATGGAAGCATACTGATGAAGATGTAAACATGATGTGTCTATAGATGTGACAGAGTGTTTTGATAAAGACATATCAGTTAAAAAGCAAAGAAATGATAAAGTTTAAATTTCAACAAGTATATGTGGGTTTTGTTAACCAAAGCTGAATACACACGTGAGTATGAATAAGAAAAGGCACATACAGTTTCCACACCATGGTTTTTGAATACCAAGGGTACTTACCATGGTATTTCCCTATGGTATTGAGCCCAGTAATAGATGTTTTGATCCCGTCTAAGAAAACCATCAGCTGGGGTATGGTTTTGAACCGTGGTATTGGATAAGGGCTAAGATATATAAAGAGGTGAAGATAAAAGTGGTAGTTGTTGTGCAAGTGATGTATATCTTATGAATAGTTAGTTCTGAAGAAAATATGAATGTAATGGCCTATTGATGGTTTTCTTGATCTAAAACTAAGTATGCACCCAGGAATTTGATGATGGATCAGATCCAATAGATATGAGATGATAATAATGATTTTGGTTGATCTATGTTGATAGTGTCTTAAACTGTGATTTTTTTGTGTATGCCGAGATCCGGGTATATCTGAATTTTTCTGTTGTAGTGAATGTTTGATTCTGAAATTGTAGACTTGTACACAATTTGCCTCCAAGGTGTGTATAGACGCATGTGTGATTTTGATATGTCACATAAGCATGGTTTTATTTCATGAAAGTGTGTATACACATGGATATACTTTAAATAAAGTGCATACAGAAAGTGGGGTTTACATGAGAAGGGTGTCTGATTAGTTTGATATGTCTTGATGTGCTTCTCTTGATTGTTAATGAAGTTTTCTTGATGATATGGGCTTAAATAATGATGTTTTGACTAAGGATTATTTGACTGAAGAATGTTAAATTTACTTTGTGTTTGTAAATGAAGATCAATGAAGGTTGTGTGGTTGTTTCAGAATGATGAAGTGAATCAATATATGATTTAGTATTTATTTTAGAGTGACATTGATTTAGGTATGTTCATGGAAAGCGTGTACACACATGGGTTTACTACTTTAAACTAGCATACATATTTTGACATATAGTTGATTAAGGTTTGCAGTAATATAATTTGATTTATGTGATGTGTAGCATGTTGATTGGTATTCTGGTTATAGTGATTTGGTTGTTTTGGTTGTTTAAGTTATTTAATTTTGGTTTTAGTTGAATGGTTTAGTTTTGGTTGACTCGGTTGACTCAGTGATTAGGTTTATTTAGTTGGTCAGAGATTGGTTGCTTTATATAGTGATTGAGTGATTTGTTGTAGAGATTAATTTCAGTTTTGATAACTGGTTTTGGGCTTAAATGTTGGTAGTGGGTCTAGTCTGAAAATTTGATGAAACATAGCCTACAAGTTGTGATGTGTGGTAGCAGGTCGATCTAGTATGAAAACTTGTGAAACGTGGTCCCCAAAGGTGTTGATGGTTTGGGCCTTCAATGAGGGAGTTGAAGACTCCTAGTGGTAGCTGGTAAATGAAATCGGGAGTTGGAGCTCCCTTACAGTAGGAGCTAGAAAACAAGTGAAGGTTGTAGCCTTCTACATGTGGGTGCTTGCATACTAGTATGAATTTATGCCAGCACAAGATTCAGGGGGTTGGAGATCCCTTCCAGTAGTAGCTAGACAAAAGGAGAAGCTTGTAGCCTTCTATAGGTTGGTGCCTACATTCTGATATGAGTCTACACTAGTACAAGATTGTAAAATATTTTCTTCATATTAAAAAGATGAAGGAGATGACAAGAGGAGGTGGTTTTTTTCCCACATTGGGTTTCCACCTTAAATCCTAGTATTCATGTGTGTTTCTTATGTGTGATGGTTTATTTTGTCTTTACTATAGATGCTTACTATATATTTAATGTTAATGAAGTACTGATGCATTGGCTCAAGATAACCAAAAGATCAATTAATTGAACAGTAAGTTTAGTGGATATATGTTAATTGTCTGAATAATAGTCACGTACACACAGGGGTTCACTTTAGTAAAGTTGTGTATAGATATCAGGATATGAATTTGAAAAGTTTAATGATTTGAAAATACTGATTCACCCCCTCGCTTTCAGTATTTTCCCAACAATTGGTATCCGAGCAGGTCCTTTGATAGAAGATTGATCGCTTGAAGGAGATCCATGAAGATGAGTAGTTAGGAAGGGGTATTTTCTATCTGACCTCCTATATTTAACGGAACTAACTTTATTCTCTGGAAAGTTACTATCAAAGCATACTTACAGGCACTAAGAGATGATGCATGGGAAATCATTGAAAGTGGATATCAACATCTAGTCGTTATTCCTTCAAATATATAGGAAAGAAATTGTATGAAACCAATGCAAAAGTTGCAAATTCCATCTTAAGAAGTCTGGTCAATTTCGAGTTTGTGAAGGTAATGTAGCTTAACACAACAAAGGGAATGTGGCATAATATTATCCAAATTTATGAGGTTGACACCAAGGTAAAAAGTGCTAAACTTCAAACATTCAAAATATAGTATGAGACATTATAAATACATGATGATGAAAGCATTGCAACATTTTTTCTTAAAGTAGATGAAATCATTAATTTCATGAGATATCTTGGGGAAGAAATAAAATATTATACTATTATTGAAAATATTTTGAGATCTTTGACTCCACAATTCGATTTGAAAGTCCCTACTATTGAAGAAATGCAGGATCTGAAAAGTCTCACACTTGATCAAATTCATGGAAGACTAAAAATATTTGATATGAGGAAAGGTGGTCCTTCAGAAATGAGAGAAGCAACCTTCAAAGCTACTACAAAAGGAAAAGAAAAGGAAGAATCAGGTTATGTATCAGATGAAGAAGAGATGATCTTCATAAAGAAACTCCAAGTGGGTACTGGAAGATTTAGAGGTAAGATTTCTTTCAAATGTTTTTCTTGTGGTAGAATGGGTGATTATGCTACAAAGTCTCCCTATAAATAAAATTAGGAGAATGGAAAAGAAGCTACAAAAATAAATAAGAATAGGTTTGAAAACAAGAGATTTTTTTATACACATGAAGACAGTGATGGTCTTTCAAATGGTGAAGAACGTGAGTCAGACAAGATTGTCACTTACTTATGGAATTTGAAGATAAAAGTAATAACTATTTGATGACATAGAATAAAAGGATACTTTTACTGAAATCTTTAGCAAGAATATATCAGATGTAGTACTAGTTATAGATGTCAACAAATATTCATGTTTGGGATCAACCCACTTTCTATTGATCAAGAATGAAGAAGATGAAGCATCATCAGGTATGGGTTTCTGTTGAAAATATCATCCATTTTCTTGTATGTGCAATAATGATAGTGATGATGATAGTGAAACCACTCAGATTTCACTGATGGGTAAAA
Organism: Pinus taeda; assembly: GCA_000404065.3. Lineage (NCBI taxonomy): Eukaryota > Viridiplantae > Streptophyta > Pinopsida > Pinales > Pinaceae > Pinus > Pinus taeda. The sequence goes on along the minus strand of APFE030419505.1, from coordinate 67,262 downwards.
GTGAAAGTAAGCACTCTAAAGAGAAAACAAATTAAAAAATGATGCCTCTTGAAGCAGATCAAGGAAAGTTAGAATCAATGGACAATGTAGATGTGCCTATGCTAACAAAAGATAATTATCAACAATGGAAAGGAAAGATGAAGTAGAATCTAATGAATCTTGATGTGTGGAATCTAGTGCCCAATGGCTACACCAAGTTTTTTCCATCAAACAAGGAAGTGAAAAAGAATAGTAATGCTTGGAGTAACATCTTTTGTAGCACATTTGATTCAATATTGAATAAGGTTATGCATTATACTATTGCGAAGAAATTGTTGGATAAGCTACAAGAAATACAGTAAGAAGTCCCAGGTGATCCTATATCTAAAAATGTGTCCAAAATGACAGATGGAGTTGATGATTCAAAATAAAACAGGTTAGAAGAAATTTTTTATCTTAGAACAAAACTTGATCTTTCTTTGAAAAATATTGTTAATATTAATGATAAGTTGCAAGCTTATGATAACAAGGATCATGCTGGTATGGCATATAACCAATATTGTGAAGGTCTTGAATTTATGGTTGTCTCTTTAAGAGAAGGTATTGAAAATTCAAATAAGTGGAATTAAGAACTACTTAAAGAATTTGAAGACCAAGAAAATGGGTTGAAAGAAGAGATGCTCAAATTAAAATAACAGATGGAGGAAGGAAGAAATATTGAAGAAATTATGAAGAAGTAGGAAAATAAATATGAGGTTGAGGTAAATATCCTAAAAGGTAAATTAGAAGAAAAGGATAAGAATTTGTGATTTCAAGATACTACGAAGAGTTTGGATAATATTGTTGGTAATGAAAGGTCTCCTGCAATCAAATCTAGTCTTGGTTTTCATGAAACGATTGAAGGAGAATCTAGTTGAAAAGCTGAGGCAAGGAATTATAATGCAAAATATGAAATTCTCATCAAAGAGATAAGAAGTCAACCTCACCAACGACCAAGGAAAGAAAATACTCAAAGGAAATCATTTACTCCTAACTATAGAAGTGTTAATCGATTTTCTCCTCTGACAAATGGTGCAACGGAAAAAATGGTTTAATGAAAACCCACACATGGATTTATAAAATCCAACCATCACCCATTTTTACACAATATAACCCCTTTTCTCTATCGAAATTGAAAAGCCTAGAAAAGGGCTTAAAACTAGGCTTTTTCCCTTCCAGGACCCAAAAACCTTTGAAAAGGCTTAAACCACACTTTTCCGCCTTTATAATAAATTATATGAGTTGTTACCACAGATCCAGATCTAGCTGATCGAATGGCTCATAATGAATCACAATATCGATGATCAACAGGCGCAAGGTTATTATATTGGTGTTATTCCTCGACCCAATGCGATATCACTGATCAATATTGGTAATTACAATGGGCGCTTAACACTTCACCACTCATTCTCCGAAGTGTCGATGCGACATATATGTCGGATCCGATAAGGCCCAAAACTCCCGTACATAATTTTTCAAATCTGCTTTCGCAAATCCGCTAAGTGTTTAGAATGATTTCTTTATATAAATGGCATTCGGCGATACAACAGGGTATATACACTTGGGCGATGCGATTTGGGTTCTACAAACCCAATAGTATTGAAAACCTTTGTCTAAAGGACTTGAGATCTAGATTCTCGATCCAATTATGTTTTACGCCCGATACTTAGTGTATTTGGGTTTTCTGTTTGTGAAACTAGAACAATGGAATACACTCGCCAATTGATCCTCTAACACAAGATTTCTATTATAAAGTATAGAAAACACAGGGAAATCATTAATATCATCCGAATCAAAGAAAAGCAAGCATTTGAGGGCCTCCACGGGTTGTTCAATACACTATGCATGCAACACTGTATTATTTCTAATAAACAATACCGATTCTCGACCTTAGTCCAAATTCACAGAAAAAGACCTCTGTCTCCCACAAAAATGCATTTCACACACTCTCTCTATGCTTTCGCTTGAGTCTCCTCCCACTCATTACATTTTCCTTCCTTTTATCAATCGATAAACACTCTAACCATATCTAACAACAAAATCTCTATTTTCAATAGATCTAATAGCAATCTTTTAATTCCTAGCTCTTTCTCACACCTATGCTAACAAATCTTTCTCTGAATCTAAAATAAGATAGTCTCTAACTTATTACAATAGTGAATTATAACTAATTTTTTAAGAGATCCAACCCTCTTAGTAAAACTTCTTTTTACCAAGCAGGTCAATGAATTTCAACCTCTTTAGCCATAACATGTGAATAACTTTTCACATTGCTGGCTAAGTCTGGATGCTCCTGCATCGAACTCCTAGGGAAGAAAAGAATTGTCCTTCAAACTTTTAGGACTTACTCTTTTGCAATTTTTTTGTAGTCAACCAACTGAAATCTTCCACTGGTTGTCCTTTCTGCTTGACTAGATATTGGAAATAAGTTTTCCCTCTAGTTTTCTTGGATACTCTTTTATCCAAAATAGCTTCAACTTCTTTCTTGATTGTTTTTGGTACTTGTTCCTCCCAGTTCAAAGTTTGAACTTCATCCCCTATAACTTCTTTATGCAACTCTATCTCTGCCTCTCTGTATGGATATAGATCTACAAAATTAAAAATGGGGGATATTCCAATCCCTTCTGGCAATTCAATCTCATATGCATTAGCTGAAAATTTTCTTATAATTTTACAAGCTCCTATCTTTTTCATTTTTAGTTTGTTGTAAGTTTTAGTAGGAAATATCTCTTTCCTCAAATGCACCATCACTCAGCCTCCCACTTAGAATTCTTTCTCTATTCTTTTCAGATCTACCCTTTTCTTGTATTTGTTGCTGCTTTCTTGCAATTTACCCTTGACTTCCTCCTATAATCTCTGCATCTGTTCTGCAAATACTTCAACACTTGCACCCTTGGCTTCCTGTTTTCCTAAATCTATGAGCTCATACACACCTCTCAGATGCATTTCAAAGACAATCTAAAATCGCCTCATTCTAGTGCTTCAGTTTATTGTATCATTGTAAGCAAGCTTAGCTTGAGCTAGTGCCAAAGCCAACTGTTTGGGATTTTGATATACTAAACTAATTAATATATTTCGCAAGCTCTTGTTCACTACTTCAGTTTGTCCATCTATTTGAGGATGGTATGCTGAACTAAAACTAAGGTTAGCTCCCACTTTCTTCCAAAGAGTCCTCTAGAAATGTCCTACAAACTTAGTATCTCGATATGATACAATACTTACAAGTAAACCATGCAATCTTACAATCTCTAAAATGAATAAATTAGCTATGTGTGTTGCATCTCTAGTTTTCCTACAAGCAATGAAATGTGCTATTTTAGAAAATATATCTATTGCAACATAAATAGAATAATTTCATCTCTACGTTTTTGGCATTCCTAGAACAAAATCCATGCTAACTGCATCCCACGATCGGTCTGGTATGGAAATGGCTGATACAGTCCTGTATTCTGACTCCTTCCATTGGCATGCTGACATATCTTGCATTTCTCAACAAACATTTTAACATCAGTTTGCATTTTGGACCAATAAAAAGCATTCACCTGAGCGAAGGTTTTATCTTGTCCAAAATGACCAGATAAGCCTCCACTATGTTTCTCCTTTATGATGTTCTCCCTCATGGAACATTTGGGAATACACAACTTTTTGCTTTTAAATAATAGGCATCCTTGAATGAGGTAGTCCAACCACTGACTTCTGTTATGGCTCATTGGATTCTGGACTGTTGTATAGATATCTCTGAAATCTTCATCATCCTTGTACATTTCTATGATTTCCTCAAATCCTACAATACCCACTTTGAATTCTTGCATAATAAAACTTAACCTGCTCAATGCATCTGCTACTTTATTTGACTTACAACTCTTATGCTTTATTACAAAAGTAAAACTTTTCAGAAATTCTACCCAATTGGTGTGTTTCTGATTTAGCTTCGGCTGGTTATTGATGAATTGTAAGGCATGATTGTCTGAATATAAAATGAATTCTTTTGCAGCAAGTAATGTCTCCACTTTTTCAAAGCCTTCATAATAGTATAAAACTCCTTGTCATAACAAGAATATTTCTTCTTTGCATCATTCAGTTTCTCATTGAAATATGGTATTGGCCTTTGCTCTTGACTTAGAGCTGCGCAACTGCAACTCCACTTGCATCTGTGTCTACTTGAAAGACTTTCTCAGAATTGGGAAATGCTAAAATTGGCTCTTCTGTTATCTTCTTGTTCAACAAATTAAAGTTTCTGCCTATTGCTTCTATCCATCGAAATGGTTGATTGATCTCCTTGCTTGTCTCAAGGAATGGTGCGCAAATTTGACTAAACCCTCTTATAAATTTTTTGTAAAAACTTGCCAATCCATGGAATATTCTTACCTCAAATATGCTTCTGGGAGTAGGCCAATTCCAAATTGCTTGGACCTTCTCTAGATCCATCTTCAAGCCTTCTTTGGAAGCTACAAATCTCAAGTAAACAAGCTCTTCCTTCATTAAACTACACTTCTTCAAATTTATTAGTAGTTTCTCTTTCTGCAGAGTTCATAAGACCAACTTAAGATGTTCTAAATGCTCCTCTTTACTTTTACTAAAAACCATAATATCATCAAGGTAAAAAATGACAAATTCACTTGCATACTCCTTCAAGACTTCGTTCATTAGTCTCATGAACGTGCTGGGTGCATTACTGAGCCCAAAAGGCATCATCAACCACTCATATAGTCCACTATTTGTTTTGAAGGTAGTCTTCCATTCATCGCCTTCCCGAATCCTTATTTGATGATACCCACTCTCCAAATCTATCTTAGTAAAGTATTTGGATCCACTTAAATAGTCCATTAAATTGTCCATGCGTGGCAAAGGAAATCTGTATGTTATTGTGATCTTGTTGATAGCTCTGGAATTTGTGCACATTCGCCATTCTCCTCCTTTCTTCACACTGAGTACTATCGGTACAACACATGTACTAAGACTTTCTTTGATCATCCCCTTATCCATTAGCTCTTGTACTTTCCTTCCAAATTCTGCATTCTCCTGAGGAGTTATTCTATATGCAACTTTATTTAGTAAACTTGCCCCTGGTATTAGATCAAAGTGATGGCTAGTACTTCTAATCAGTGGTAAGGTATTTGGTAATTCATCCACAATGATATCAAAAAATTCATCTAACAAAACTTTAACTTCTTCAGGTAGATCATCTAAATTTGCGTAGGTTAAGATTACCTTTGGCCTTCCTGCGATAGCAAAATGAAACTCCTCGCTTTTCACTACCTCCTATAGCAATTCTTTCCCATTTATTAACATAATACTATTTCTAGGTATTCCTTTATCAGCATTATTCTTCAATGGTAGCAATGTGTGCTTAGTTCCATCCTTCTCTATGGCATAGGTGTTTCTCCTCTCATCATGGACCACTTTCTAATCAAATTGACATGGTCTCCCCAATATTATATCACATACATCCATGGGCATTACGTCGCATAAAATCACATCTTTATACGTACCAATTTGTATCTCAGCATTGCATTATTCTGTCACAATGACTTGAAGCCCCTCCCATAACCAAGACACTTTGTAGGGTGTAGGATGTACTATCTTTGCTAACCCATGCTTATCCACCATCTCTGTGGACACAAGATTGTCAGTGCTTCCACTATCATTTATTACCTTACAAGACTTACCTTTTGATTTACAGGTGGTTCTGAACAAGTTCTTCCTATGCACAGGCTCTCCAGTCTCCTTCTCTTCTCTAAGCAAAGTGCTTCTCAATAACAGTGATTCACCTTCTTCAGGGGGTTCTTCCTTTTCCAAAAGTCAAGGTGGTTTTGGATTTGCCTCAGCCACATTTTCACTCCTCTGACTTTCTCATTTGTTATGAGGACAATCCCGTGACATATGTCACCATTCTCCACATGTATAACATCAAACATCTCTTCCTCACCCTCATCCTCTGGGCACAAATATTCCTCTGTTAGCTTCACCCCTATATGTTGGTCTGCTACTTGAGCTTCCTACTTCATGCTGATGTTGTTGTCCTCTGGATCTGGTAACTCCTCTACCTTGTACTAAGCTCCTTCCTTTGTTTCTCTGATTCTACTTTCTCAAGATCTTCTCTTTTGCCTTCAAAATTTCTTGATGGGCATCCTCAATAGTTTTCGGACTTAACAAGCGAATCCCATCCTGTATATCATTCCTTAAACCATTCTACCTTTTCCACATCATCCTCTACATGCCCTGCTCTAATACTCAATCTATAAAATTCTTCTGTATATTCCTTAACAAACATTCCTTTCTACTTTAAATTTTGCAATTGCTTAAAAAGATTCAAATGATAGTCTTTAGGCAAAAACATGGCTTTCGTTTTACTTACCATTTTGTCCAATTGCTTGATCTTGGACTTCCCTTTCCTCATTCTTGATGTCTGTACCTTGTCCCACCAGATGGTTGCATGACCCTTCAATATGGTGACTACAAACTTCACCATCTTCTTCTCCTCAACCTCTTCATAGTCAAAGTATTGACCTATGGATCTGATCCAATCCATAAGCTCTTCTGTGTTCAGACTCCCTTCATACATAGGGATTTCAATCTTGGGTTTTTCTCCTACTTTTTCCAACATCTTGATGACCTTCATAGTCTCCTTGTCTTCCTCTGCTTCCTCCACTTCCGCAGCAGATTCTTCTGCAGAAATTTCATCTCCTTCATTAGGCTCTCTTCTCTGAGCAGTCTCAATTGTCTCCATTCATGAACACAGACTCCATAACTCTTCCAGTAGAATTACATTTGGGTTAGGTCTTCCTCGACCAATTCCTCTCCTTGCCAGCATCGTCGCTACAAACAACCCTTTCTTTTGCTCTGATACCAAAAATAGTGCAGCGGAAACAATGGTTTAATGAAAACTCACAAATGGATGTATAAAATCCAACAATCACCCCCTTTTACATAATATAACCCCTTTTCTCTATTGGAACGGAAAAACCTAGAAAAAGGCTTAAAGCTAGGCTTTTTCCCTTTCGGGACCCAAAAACCTTTGAAAAGGCTTAAACCATCCTTTTACACCTTTATAATCAATTATATGAGTTATCACTGCAGATCTAGATTTGGCCAATTGAACGACTTAGAATGAATCGCAATATCGGTGATCAACAGGCGCAAGGTTCTTATCTCGGTGTTATTCCTCGGCCTGATGCGTATTGTTGATCACTATTGGTGATTACCATGTGCGCTTAACACTTCATCTCTCCTGCTCTGAAGTGCCGATGTGACATATATGTTGGATCTGATAAGGCCAAATCTCCCATACATAAGTTTTCAAATCCGCTTTCCCGAATCCGCTAAGTGTTTAGCTTGATTTCTTTATATAAATGGCATTCAGCGATACAACAGGGCATATACACTTGGGCGATGCGATTTGGGTTCGATGGACCCGATAGCATTCAAAACCTCTATCTAAAGGACTTGAGATCCAGATTCTTGATCCAACTACTTTTTATGCCCAATACTTAGCATATTTGGGTTTTCTGTTTGCAAAACCAGAAAAATGGAATACACTCACCAATTAATCGTCTAACACAAGATTTCTATTATAAAGTATGGAAAACATAGGGATAGCATTAATATCATCCAAATCAAAGAAAAGCAACCATTTGAAGGCCTCCATTGGCTGTTTAATACATTATGCATGCAATATTGTTTTATTTCCAATAAACAACACAGAGTCTTGGCCTTAGGCTAGATTCACAAAAAAAGACCTCTGTCTCCCACGAAAATGCATTCCACACACTCTCTCTATGCTCTCGCTCCACTGTCCTCTCGCTGATTACATTTTCCAGCCTTTCATCAATGGGTAAACACTATAACCATATCTAACAACAAAATCTCTATTTTTAATAGATCTACCAGCAATCTTCTAATTCATAGCTCTTTCTCACACCTATGCTAACAACTTTATCGTTGAATCTAAAATAAGATAGTCTCTAATTTATTATAATAATGAACTATAACTAATTTCTTGAGAGATCCAACCCTCTCAGTAAAAATTTCTTTTTACCAACCAGGTCAATGAATTTCAACCTCTTTGAGCCATAACATGTGAATAAGTTTCCACATTGCTGGCTAAGTCTGGATGCTCCTGCATCAATAAATAATGTTGAATGTTCTATATGTCATAATTATGGACATGTTGCAGCTAATTGCAGAAGAAGAATGTTTCAAGTTAACAACCATCTGACAAAAATATCATTAGCTTCGAGGTACTTTAAGGGATATTGTTTTGCTTGCAATAAGCTTAGTCATAAAGCTATTGATTTCAATTGAATGAATATGAAGCATATATGATGTTATGCTTGTAACATGTTTGGGCATGTAGAAGATGAATGTAGGAACAAGTCTATGAATAACCGAAGACAACATGGTAAGCAACCAAAAAAGAATGTTAATGCTAGAAGACTTAAAAAAGAAGGATCCACCAACATTTCTCATAAATGGAAGGAAAAAGAAGAACAGATAAGGTGTGGTCTTTCTCTCTACACATTTGAAGATGAAGATGCATGGTACATAGATAGAGGATGTTCTCATCACATGACTATAGATAAGTGTAAAATGAAGTCTTTCAGGAAGAACCATCATGGTAATGTTATTCTTGGAACTAATGTTTTAGCAAAACTACTCGGAGAAGGTAATGCGAGAATTAATAAAACTAGAGCAGCAATTGATGCTTTATTAGTTCAAGGACTACATCAAATATTCTAAGTGTAGGAAAAATGATATATAATGGAAATATAACTGTGTTTACATCAAAAAAATGTAAGGTTATGAATGAACTAACTGGAAAATTAATAACAAGAGGATATATAAATCGAGACAAATTATATGTGTTTGAAGAATGGAATTCTTGTACATATGAGAAAGATTCAAACTAGGGGTAAAAGAATATGTTTCCCATTGCAGTCCTTTATTCTTAAATATCTATCTCTAACATTGACTATAGAAGTCGCATGAGGTACTTGACCTCATGATAACAGAAGATGATTATCAGGTCCTTAGGATCAATGATGTGTAGTATGAAAGGGAGTAATGCATGTTTCTCTTGACGATGATTCCCATGATATTTTTGGTTTTTCATATTTCTTATACCACTGAGAGTGCCTCTGGTGTAGTAACAGTGCATAGGTACAAATGGAACATACTCAATGGGAGATGAAGGTGTGAAATTCCAGTATTTCACTTTCTGTATGCAGATCCTATAAATAAAGGTCATTTGTAAATGTGAATTCTAAACTAAACAGGCACATATATCTTGGTTAGATGAAGAAATAGTGGAATAGACTCAGGAAAAGGGTCTGATTAACTTCAGTCAATTATCGATTGGATTTTATGTTCTGACCGTTGATGATATTTGAAAGAGATTTTATCTTGTATAAGTTTTTTATCAATTGATGGATACTTTGATGTCCTAACGGATGGATGAGTTGAGTGATCAAATCTAACAATGATCAGTTGGCACAGGTTTAGGTAGAGAATTTTCTATGCTTCAAATAATGCATCGTTGGCATTATGTTTTCTTGATACATAATTATGTTTATCAATAGGTTGACGATATTGGAGCTACATTGCCTTATCTTGCGAATTCATCCTGGAAATATATAGGTTGTTAATCTTGGTGCTGTTAACAAATGTTCATGATATGTGGTGTATGATTGTTGCGGATGAATATCATGGTATTGGTTATCTTGATTATAAATTTCATGTCTATCATTTAATGTAAAGGTGATGTAAATTACTATGATGTACTCATTTCTCAAATTCAGTCATGTATGGACTATTGTGGTCAAGTACTTTTGGACATGTGATGTTATTTATAACCTCACTATGTTTGGGATGTTGATGTAATAATGAATTCAAATGTGTAAACCCACTGTGATTGGTTAAGTGATGTAAGTTTGAGTCCTTGGTGATAGGAGAATTCATATGATTCATAGAGTCATTTACTTCATTGTACATCCTTTAGAAATTTCATCATGTGCTAAGGGCGAGCATGGTTTTTATTCATACTCATCAGTTAAGATCTATGGAAGCTTTCATTCAACATTGGTCAGCCCTTTGCTGTTCATGTCAAAGGGGGAGAGAATATTGGTGTTTGAAAATATTGGTGCTTGAATTTATGTGTTTTACAGGTATATACAAGTTGTGGTGTCCAAACACCAAAGTGATTTCTATCAATTCCAAAGGGGGAGATTGTTGGCATTATGAATTATGTTTTGTCCTTGATGAAAACATACTTGATGAGTTATCCTTTCATGGAAACATTCTTGATGAAGATATAGACAACATGTGTCTATAGATGTGACATAAAGTTTTGACAAAGGCATAAATGTTTAGAGGAAGAGAAATGATAAAATTCAAATTTCAAGAAGTCTACTTTGGTTCTGTTAAGAAAAGTCATGTACAAACATGAGTATGAAAAAGAAAATGAGTGTATTGTTTCTGCACCATGGTATTCTGATACCAAGGGTACTTACCATGATATTTCCCTATGGTATTGCTTTGAGTAACAAATGTTTTGATCTTTTCTAAGAAAACCATCAACTAGAGTATGGTTTTCACCTATGGTATTGGATAAGGACTAAGCTATATAAGGAGATGAAGATCAAAGTTGTAGTAAGTGTGCAACTGATGAATATCTCATGAATAGTTAGATCTGAAGAAAATATGCATGTAATGGCCTATTGATGTTTTTCTTGGTCTAAAACTAAGTATGCACCAGGGAATTTGATGATGGATTAGATCCAATAGATTTGAGATGATAATACTGATTATGAGGTTAGTTGATATGTCTTGATAGTGTCTTGATGCATGATTTTTTGTATATGCCAAGATCTGGGTATCTCTAATGTTCTGTGTTGTATCAAAGGTTTGATTCTAAAATTACAGATCTCTAGGGGGTTTTTATAGCTTGCAAGGTGCGTACATACATGGGTGTGATTTTGGTAAGTCACGTACATGGGGGTTTGTTTCCTCAAAAGTTCATATACACGCGAATATGCAATAAGTAAAGTGTGTATAGAAAGTAGGGTTTTAATGAGAATGATGTTTGATCAGTTTAATTAGTCTTGATGTGTTTTTGTTGTCCATCAATGAAGTCTTCTTGATGATCTAGTCTTTAACAATGATTTTTTAATTAAGGATTGATCGATTGAAGAATGTTGAAGTTACTTTCTGTTTCTGAATGAATATCAATGAAGGTTTTGTGGTTGTTTCAGAATGATGTAGTTAGTCAGTATATGATTCAATATTTATTTCAAAGTTACATTGATTCAGATTTTAGGATTCAGTGGTTCAAGATATGTACGCGGGTATGATTCATGGAAAGTGCACACACGTGGGTTTGCTATTGTAAACTAACGTACATATTTTGACATATGGTTGATCATGGCTTGTAGTAATAGAATATGGTTTTTATTATCTACAATAGGTTGATTGGTATTCTGGTTAGACTGATCTAGGTGTCCTAGTTATTTAAGTTGATTGATTCGAGTCTCAATTTATTTGTTGATTTTTGGTTGATTCAATTGCGTCAGAGATTGGTTTTTTCAGATGATGATTGAATGATTTTTTGCAGAGATCAGTTTTAGTTTTGATAATTGGCTTGGGTTTAAATATCAGTAGTGGGTCTAGACTAAAAATTTGATGAAACATGGCCTACAAATTGCGATGTGTGGTAGCAGGTGGATTCAGTATGAAAAATTATGAAACATGGTCCCTGGAGCTGTGGAGGGTTGGATCGTTCAATGAGGGATTTGAATCTTTGTTCTAGTGGTAACTAGAAAATGAGATCAGGGCATTGGAGCTCCCTTCTAGTAGGAGATGGAAAAAGGGTGAAGGTTGTAGCCTTCTGTAGATGGGCGCCTTCGTACTGCTATGAATTTACACTAGTACCAGATTTATGGGGTTGGATATCCTTTCCACTAGGAGCTAGAGAACCAACGAAGGTTGTAGCCTTCTGTAGATGGGTGCATGCGTACGACAATGAGTTTGCACATGTACAAGATTGTAAAAGCTTTTATTAATATTAAAAAGAAGACATAGATGACAACAGTAGGTGGTTTTTTTCTCACATTGGGTTTCCAACTTAAATTTTGCTTTTCATATGTTTTTCTTATGTGTGATGGTTTATTTAGTTCTTACTTCACATGGTTACTATCTATTTAATGTTTAATGAAGTACTGATGCATTGGCTCAAGATAAACAAAAGATGGATTAACTGAAAAGTAAGTTTACTAGACAAATGCTAGTTGTCTTAGTAACAGTCGTGTACACACGTGGGTTCCCATTAGTAAAGTCGTGTACAGAAATTAGGATATGAATTTGAAAAGGTCAATTATTTCAAAATATTGAATCACCCGCACACCCCCCCCCCCCCCCCCCACCTAGTATGTTTTTCCCAAGAATTGGTATCAGAGTAGCTATTTTGAAAAAAGCTTGATTGCTCGAAGGAGATCCGTCAAGATGAGTAGTCACGAAGGAGTATTTTTCTGTCTGACCTCCTATATTTAATGGAACTAACTCTATCTTCTGGAAATTTAGGATGAGAGAAAACTTGCAGGCACTAAGAACTAATGTATGGGAAATGATTGAAAGTGGATATCAATATCCAACCTCTATTTCTTTGGATACTGCAGGAAAGAAATAGTATGAAACTAATGCGAAAGTGGTAAATTCCATCTTGGGAATTTTGGTTGAGTCTCAGTTTTTGAAGGTTATGTAGATGAAAATCATAAAGGGAATGTGGGATAACTATATCCAAAGTTATGAGGGTGTCACCAAGGTAAAAAGTGTTAAACTTCAAACATTCAGAATAGAGTATAAGACATTGAAAATGCATGTGATGATGAAATAATTGCATCATTTTTTGTTAGAGTAGATGAAATTGTTAATTTCATGAGAAATATTAGTGAAGAAATAAAATATGCTGCTATTATTGAAAATATTTTGAGATCTCTGACTCTAAAGTTTGACTCCAAAGTCTCTACTATTGAATAAATGTATGATCTGAAAAGTCTCAAACTTGAGCAACTCCATGGAATATTGACAACATTTGAGATGAGTAAAGGTGGTCCTTTGGACATGAAAGAAGCAACCTTCAAATCTACTGTAAAAGGAAAATAAAAGGAAGAATCTGGCTATGTATTAGATGAAGAAGAGGCAAACTTCGTAAAGAAACTCCAAGTGGGTACTGGAAGATTTAGAGGTAAGCTTCCTTAAAATGTTTTTCTTGTGGTAGAGTTTGTCATTATGCTACTAAGTGCCCCTATAAAGAAAATTAGGAGAAAGGAAAAGAAGTTGTAAAAATAAATAGGAATATGTTTGAAAACAAGATAACTTTTATACACATGAAGACAAAGATGGTCTTTCAAATGGTAAAGAAGGTGAGCCCGATCAAGATTGTCATGTACTTATGGAATTTGAATATAAAAATAATAATGAGTTTGATGTCCTAGAAGAAAAGGATACTTTTATGGAAAAATTTGAGGGGAATATATCAAACGGAGTAACAGTTCCAAATGTCAACAAATATTCAAGTTTGGGAGCAACCCTCTTTTTATTGTTCAAGAATGAAGAAGATGAAGCATAATCAGGTATGGGTTTTTGCTGAAATTGTGATCCATTTTCTTGGCTATGAAACAATGGTAGTGATGATGATATTGAAACTACTGAGCTTGCACTTATTCGAAAAAGTGAAAGTAAGAACTCCAAAGAGAAAATATATTAAAAAATGATGCCTCTTGAAGCATATCAAGGCAAGTTAGAATCAATGGACAATGAAAATGCGCCTATGCTAAGCAAAGATAATTGTAAACAAAAGAGAGGGAAGATGAAGTATAATCTAATGAATCTCGATGTCTAGCATCTACTGTGCAATGGTTACACCAATTTTTCTCCATCAGACAAGGAAGTGCAAGAGAACAGTAAGGCTTTCAGTAACATATTTTGAAGCATATCTGATTCAGTATTGAATAAGGTTATGCATTATACTACTACAAAGAATATGTGGGATAAGCTATAACAACTACATGAAGAAGTCCCAGGTAATCCTATATCTAATAATGTGTTCAAAATGAGAGATGAAGTTGATGATTCAAATGAATACATGTTAGAAGGAGTTATTGCTCTTAGAACAAAACTTGATCTTTCTTTGAAAAATATTTTTAATCTTAAAGGTAAGTTCTAGGTTTATGATAACAAGGACCATGCTAGTATGGTACCTAACCAATATTGTGAAGGTCTTGAAGCTGAGGTTGTCTCTCTAAGATCATATCTTCAAAAATGAAATACGTGGAAGTAAGAACTACTTCAAGCATTTGAAGAACAAGAAAATGGGTTGAAAGAAAATATTCTCAAATTAAAACAACAAATGGAGGAAGGAAGAAAGATTGACTAAATTATTAAGAAGAAGGAAAGGAAATATCAAGTTGAGGTAAATATCCTAAAATGTAAATTACCAGAAAAGGCTAAACATTTGCGATTTCAGGATAGTACTAAGATTTTGGATAATATCTTTAGTAATCAAAGGCCTTCTGGCATTAAATATGGTTTGGCTTTCATGAAGCTGTTGAAGTAGAATATAGTTCACAAGTTGAGGCAAGGAATTCTAATGTAAAATCTAACATTCTCAACAAAGAGATAAGAAGTCAACCTCATCAACAGCCAAGGAAAGAAAATCATCGAAGGAAATCATTTAATCCTAACTTTAGAAGTGTTAATCAGTTTTATCCTTTGATCAATAATGTTGAATGTTCTATATGTCATAATTATGGACATGTTGCAGCCAATTGCAGAAGTAGAATGTTTCAAGCTAATAACGATCTCACATAAATATCATCAGCTTCGAGGTATATTGTTTTACTTGGAATATGTTTGGTCACAAAGCCATTGAGTGCAATAGAAGGAATATGAAACATATAAGATGTTATGCTTGTAACAAGTTCGGTCATGTAGCAAAAGAATGTAGGAACAAATCTATGGATCGCCATAAACAACATGGTAAGCTACCAAATAAGAACATTAATGTCAGAAGACCTGAAAATGATGGATGCACCAACATTTCTCATAAACAACAAGAAAACGAAGAGTAGATAAGGTGTGGTCTTGCTCACTTCTCATTTGAAGATGAAGATGAATGGTACATAGATAGTGGATGTTCTCATCACATGATTGGAGATACGCGTAAAATTGAGTCTCTTAGGAAGAACCATCATGGTAATATTATTATTGGAAATAAAGTTTCAGCAAAAGTACTGGAACAAGGTAGAGCCATAATTAATAAAACTAGAGAAGGAACTAATGCTTTATTAGTTCAAGGACTAACGCAGAGTATTTTAAGTGTAGGTAAAATGGTAGATAAGGGAAATATAATTGCTTTTACATCAACCAAATGTAAGGTTACGAATGAAGTAACTAGAAAATTCATAGCAAGGGGATATAGAAATCGAGACAAATGATATGTGTTTTATTGAAAGAAATTCTCATATATATGAGAAATATTTAGACTCGGGCTAAAAGAAGTTGGTGCCCATTGTATTCCTTTATTATTAAATGAATATCTCTAACATTGACTACATAAGTGTATGCGGTACTTGACCTAAAGGAGTAATACATGTTTGTCTTGATTATGATTCCCATGGTTGCTTTTAATTTTCATATTTATTATACCACTAACATTGCCTCTGGTTTAGTAACAGTGCACAGGTACAAACAGAATACACTCAAGCACATATGAAGGTGTGAAATTTCACTATTTCACTTTTTGTATGTGAATCCTATAAATAAAATTCACGTTTATATGTGATTTTTGAATTGAAAAGTCATGTATATCTTGGGTAGATGAAGAAACAATGGGAAAAACTAAAGAAAAGGGTCTAGTATGCTTGAGTTAATTATTGATTGGATTTTATGTTCTGATGGTTGATGATTATAGTTTGTTGATGCTATTTGAAAATACTTTTGGCTTTTATAATTTTTTGATTACTTGATGGATAACCGATTCAGGAAGATACTTTGATGTCCTAACTAATGGTTCTGTTGATGTTATTGGATCGAATAGGGATAAGTTTGCATAGGTTTAGGGGAGAATTTGCTATGCTTAAAATAATGTATTTCTAGAATTATGTTTTCTTGATACATGATAATGTTTATCAATAGGTTGATGATATTGAACCTACATTTTATTATCTTGCGAATTGATGTTGGAGATATACAGGTTGTTGTTCTTGGTGTTGCTGACAGATGATCATCATATGTGGTGTATGATAGTTGTTGATGACTACCATGGTCTTGTTTATCTTGATTATAAATTTCATACCTATCATTCGATGTAAAGGTTATGTATAGAACTATGATGTACTCATTGTCAAATTTAGTCATGTATGAACTATTGTGGTCAAGTCCTTTTGGACATGTGATGTAATTCGTAACTCCACTGTGTTTGGGATGTTGATGTAATAATGATGTCAAATGTGTAAACCCACTGTGATTAGGTGACTGATGTAAGTTAGAGTCCTTGGTGATAGGATAAGCCATTTGAGTCATAGAGTCATGTACTTCATTGTACTTCCTTCAGAAATTTGAGCATGTGTTCAGGGGGAGCATGGTTAGTATTCATACTCAGCAGTGAAAATCTATGGAAGCCTTCATTCAACATTGGTCAGCCGTTTGCCCTTGATGTCAAAGGCGAAGACTTTATTGGAGTTTGAAAAGATTGGTGCTTGGATTGATGTGTTTTAAAGGTATCTACAGGTTGTGATGTCCAAACACCGATGCAGTTTCCATCAAGTCCAAAGGGGCAGATTGTTTACATTATGAATTATGTATTTTCCTTGATGGAAGCCTACCTGATGTGTTTTCCTTGAAGACAAACTACTTGATGAGTTGTCCTCTGATGGAAACCTACTTGACGAATATATAAGGAGGATGTGTCTACATATGTGACTTAGTGTTTTGATAAAGGCATAATAGGTTAGAGGCAGGGGAATGATAAAATTGAAATTTCAAGAAGTATATGTGGGTTCTATTAATAAAAGCCATGTACACAAGTGAGTATGAAGAAGAAAAGGTGCGTACAGTTTCCACACCATGGTTTTCAAATACCAAGGGTACTTACCATTGTATTGCCCTATGGTATTGAGCCAAGTAACAGATGTTTTGATGTAGTCTAAGAAAACCATCAGCTAGAGTATGGATTTGACCTGTGGTATTGGATAAGGGTTAAGCTATATAAGGAGATTAAGATCAAAGTGGTAGTAGGTGTGAAAGTGATGAATATATTATGAATAATTAGATCTGAAGAAAATATGGATGTAATGGAATATGTACGTTTTTTTTAATCTGAAGCTACATATGCACCTGAGAATTTGATGATGGATTAGATCCAATAGATCTTAGATGACAATCTTGATTGTGAGGTGAGTTGATATGTTCTGATAGTGCCTTGAAGCGTTATTTTTATGTGTATGCCAAGATCTGCGTAGGTCTGAATTTCTGTGTTATAGCGAAGGTTTAATTTTGAAATTGTAGATATGTACACAATTTTTATAGCCTCCAAGGTGTGTACACACATGGGTGTGATTCTGGTAAGTGATGTACACACAATTTTGTTTGTTGAAAAGTGCATATACATGCATATATGCTTTAAGGAAAATGCATATAGAAAGTATGATTTTGACGAGAAGGATGTCTGGTCAATTTAATCAATCCTTATGTGTTTCTATTATGTGTCAATAGATTCTTCTTAATGATCTGGTCTTAAACATGGATGTTTTGATTAAGGATTTATTGATTGAAGAATATTGAAGTTACTTACTATTTATGAATGAAGATTAGTGAAGACTCTATGGTTGTTTTATAATGATGCAGTGAATCAATATATGATTCCATATTTATTTCAGAGCGACATTGATTTAGATTTCAGGATTCATTTGTTCAAGATTTGTACACTGGTATTCTTCATGGAAAGCGCGTCCACACACGAGTTTACTACTGTAAAGTATTGTACATATTTTGACATATGGTTTATTAAGGTTTGCAGTAATAGAATATGGTTTCTATGATGTGCAATGTGTTGATAGGTATTTTGGTTACAATGATTTAACTATTATGGTTGTTCAAGTTGATTGATTTGGGTTTCATTTGATTTGTTGAGATTTGGTTGATTTGGTAGATTCAGTGACTAGGTTGATTCATTTGGTTCAGAGATTGGTTGTTTTAGATGATGATTGAGTATTTCTTCTAGAGTGACATTGAATTAGATTTCAAGATTCAATGGTTCAAGATCTGTACATGGGTATGCTTCATTGAAAGTGCGCACACACGCCAGTTTGCTACTGTAAACTAGCGTAGATATTTCAAAATATGGTTAATCAGGGTTTGGAGTAATAGAGTTGAGATTTTGTGATGTGAAGTATGTTGATTAGTATTCTGGTTATAGTGATTTAATTATTCTAGTTGTTTAAGTTGATTGATTTGGGTTTTAGTTGATTGGTTAAGTTTTAGTTGATTCAATTGATTCAGTGATTGGGTTGATTCAATTGGTTCAGAGATTAGTTATTTCAGATGATGATTGAGTGATTTTTTGCAAAGATCAGTTTTAGTTTTGATAATTGGTTTTTGGGCTTAAAGTTGGTACTAGGTCGAGTCTAAAAATTTAATGAAACATGGCCTACAAGTTGTGATGTGTGGTAGTAGGTGGAGACAGTATGGAAATTTATGAAACTTGGTGCCTAAATGTGTTGAGGGTTGAAGCCTTCAATGGGCGATTTGATGCTCCTTCCAGTGGTATATGGTAAATGAAAACAAGGGGTTGGAGCTCCCCTCTAGTAGCAGATGGAAAATGAGCAAAGGTTGTAGCCTTCTCTAGGTGGGTTCCTGTGTACGAGTATGAATTGATGCCAGTACAAGATTTAGGGGCTTGAAGCTCCCTTCTAGGAGGAGTTGGAGAATGAGCAAAGGTTATAGGCTTGTTTAGGTGGATGTCTGCGTACCCCTATGAATCTGTGCCAATAGAATATTGTAAAACATTTTTTTTGTATTAAAAATAAGATAAAGACGATGACAACATGTTTTTTTCCCATATTGGGTTTCCACCTTAATGGCTGGTATTCATGTGTGTTACTTATGTATGATTATTTATTTTGTTCTTACTACACATGGTTTCTATATTTAATATTTAATGAAGTACTGATGCCCTGGCTCAAGATAAACAAAATAAAGATTAACTAAATAGGAACCTTAATGGATATACACTAGTTGTATTAATAACAGTAGCATACACACACGAGTTTTCTTCAGTAAAGTCTTGTACATAAATCAGGATATGAATTTGAAAAGGTTAATGAGTTGAAAATATTGATTCACCCCCCCACCCCGTATTAGTATTTTTCCAAAAATTTACAATGTGTTTCAACTCAATCAAATTCTCCTCTATCTTAGTTCAATTTGTGACTGGTGCTCTGGAACAAAGTATGCATATGATATCATATTCAAGGGCCTTTTTAAGATATGGTATAACATGTGTGCTAAATGCACTGAGTGTTTTTAGGGATCGAATTTTTCACACATTATTATTGAAAATAAGTTATTTCTTCGTGTTGAAGGTGATGGATGAAAGGAGTCTTCCATGGTGAAGATAAGTAACTTGGTCACCTTCCTTAAGGAAAAATATATGTATGTTTATTTGGGAATGTTTTAAAAAAATTCCTAGAAAATATATATAATATATATACATAATTGTATGTAGTGAGGAATGTGAAAAAATATGTGTTTATTTGTCTGTCTTTTTAAAATATAAGTTACAACATTATTTTCCAAAAAAGAGAGTTTATATATATTATGCATATAGATGATTTACTACATTATTTTCCAAAAAACAAGATTTTATATATATTCTACATATAGATGATTTTAATGATGTTATGTTCTTGGGAACATAATGTGTGAGATATTTGCACATAAAAACTAAGTCAATCTATAGTTTCTCTTAGAAAGATTAGACGTGAATCTTGTGTGTTAAAAGTTGAGTAGCTTTCTCATTTTCCTAGAATAAATTACACAAAATTCTTACTAAGTAATCAAGATATCCCCTTGAGAAAAGATGCATGAGACATGTAAAGTTCATAAGGAGATAGTATGAGAAGTGGCCACGTTTTCTTTGAATAGAACATGTGATTTTTTTTAATAATAGTTTCTTGAAAAGGAATATATGCTTAAATGCATTGTGATAATAGTTATTTTTTGAAGTTTCTTGTGAAATAAATATGCATTGCATGCATGATATAAATAGCTAATGAGCTAGATTCTCTTGTAAGAATATAACATTGTTTTTTGTTTCTTCAAGGGAACATGTTGTTCTACGCACGTAAATAATAATTACTATATTTCTTGAAGAGAATGTATGTTTTATATACACAGAAACAATAGCCATTAAGATAAATTTTTTTAGAAAAGAAGTCCATGGTTGCATATATGAAAAGAATGGCTTTTACGATAGATCTCTTGAAACATGAATATATTGTTTTCTTAAAAGATGCATATGGGTCTTGTACATACAAGAACAAGAATGCATGCTTGTTTCTTGGAATTATTATGTGCATTGAAGTAAAGGTCATTGTGTTAGGAAAGACACATTGTGTTATAGAGATATGCTCTTTTCATGGATAGAAGAACTATTGAGCTATATTTATTTAGAACAAATTATATGTGATTAATTTTCTGCTACCATAACTATTATATTAGTTTCTTTTGGAATAAGATGTATATGCGTGCAATATTTGTGTTAGATATCTTTTCAAAATAATATACAATCATATGTAAGAAATGCCAACATGTTGTCTTATCCTACATTGGAAAATATCCTTTTGGGAAGTATATTCATTTTCTTGCATAGGAACAAGATTCATTATGTTATCTTTATTTACGTATTTGCATGCACCAAAAGAAATAGTTGAATGGCTAGTTCTTTAATAACCTTTATGTAATCCACATGCACGAATATCATAACTGATGTGTTAGTTTCCTTTAAAGAAATCTCTAGACAGTTGTAGTGTTTTTTCTTGTAAGAACGTGTTCTTGTGTAAAGGAAATATTAGTTAATGTGGTATTTATTTTATAGACATGCTTTGATGGTTACATGCTTATAACTAGTGCATATGCAGTGTTGTTAAAGGAAGCATGTCACGATAGTTTTCTTGCATTTCATGGATGTAGGTGAATAGATGGTGAAACATCACTAGTATAGATTTATGAATTGGTTGATTAATACTTTATGTAATCATGATATCAGTGTATGCTAGCAAAAAAAATGACAGGAAAGGATGGTGACTCATGCAAAGGTTAGATAATGTTTAACATGGTGGCAGGTAAAGAGTTAATGGTCCATGTAGATGAGTGTGAGTTGCAGGATGGTCCACTGAAGGAACAAGTAGGAAACAAAGATATAAAGATTGAAAATTTGTGGGTAAAGGATATCATGATGATTGTAATAGATTTTAGCTAGATATATTGTATTAAATCACATTTCCTTGTAAGATTTTATGACAATGGTTAAGGGATGGACTCCCTTATAAGCCATTGAGTGACGGGTGAACACCCTCATGAGCATTTAATAAAAAATTAAATGTTTGCAAGGTTTCACTCTATGGGGTTTCGAGGGTATATCGATGTCTAAATGTGTGGTTGTCTATTGTGCTACCTTTATGATGTGGATTTCTTACATGAGCTGATGTTTATAATATCAAGTATGTGATTAACTAATCTAGTTAAAGGAATCATGAAAATGATGCTAGGTTGCATCAAAAAGCTTATGTTAATATGCAACAACATTGGTTGTTAATGGTTATGTAACTGTCTATTCCTATAGTAAAGTTACTCTATGTATGGATGAATGTTATATCTAACAGTTAATGAGTAATCTAAAATAGTAATTTAGATAGTTACCCATGGGTAAATTGTGTAAAAAAATTCTAACTCGCATTCCCATGTGAGGTTATTTGAGGATGTTGTAAGTGGTATCAGAGCTAAAGGTTGCAACCCTAGTTTTTTTGGGAATTGTTAAGAAGAAAAGAAATTGAGGCATGATACTAGTGGGAATCAACTCACGTATGAGTCTAACAATCAACATATTGATATATGTAGTAGACTACATTTGACATGAGATGCATGATTCACGTGTATAACCACATTGAAGAGTAGTAAGTGATAAAGTCTGTTGCAAAATTATGTTCATGACATTTGAATCCCAATGAGGATAAAGAATAATAAAACCTCTATTACACCTATGAACAATCTTGATCACTCACTAAGGAAGTTAGAATCAAAATATGGGCGATGTCCTTGAATAGGATGATAGAGCATTTTAAAAGGACATTGAAAAACAAATCCCTTTAGATGTTAGACAATGATTCAGGTAGTGAGACTTGACTGTAATATCTAGTTGTTGATTGAGCCTTATCATGGCCGCATTAAGATGGTTGGTATCATTGATTATTTAGTCTTGCATGACTAACTAATAAAACTTATATGAATGAATTGGATTTTATTTAAGCTTATTGCAAGTTGTGAACATGTGATTATGGTAGTTAGTTCATGTACTGGTTTGTTGATGATAGTACACTATGGAGAATTTGAAATGTTTGGATTGTTACCCTAAATTTTATTGACATTAACACATGAATGAATATTTGCATATAATTGTATGCATGAAACTGTACTGATTGGGAAAGTGAATGCTTGTTGAATAATGCATATTTATAACTAATGTTGTTAATGGTATTAAGTAGTGAAACTTAATGGAAATAAGAAAATCTGTGAAGGTAAAACGTTGCAATGTGAATTGGAATCGTAATTGAGAAAGTATAATGTTATGATATGCATGATTGTGTTACTTGGAAAATCAGAATATATACCACCCATATGTCAGTTATGTTTCCTATCAATCTAGATATTGTGGACTCATGTTCTATGAATGCATGATGTACATAAATGTTTATATTGTTTTAATGATAATTAGCATATGGTTCATTATGTAGATTACTATGGAAAGAATTCTAAAAGAGAAATTTAACATGCCAAATAGTTATGGATAGTTGTGAAAGGCTAGAAGGCCTCGGGTTGAAGGAGGTTTCTTTCCCTGAGGGGTTGATGACACTTGTATGACTCAATTTCCTCCCCTAGATATAGATGATCTTAGTAAGGGAAAAGAGTTGGCAAAGATGAGAAGAGGGGAAAACTTTTGAGGCTAATATTTTTATTTTAGAGCCTATTGGAGGAGGCCACAAATTCCTCATAGAAGTGACACTATGAGAGGAATAGGCAGGAAAATGCCAAGAGGAACCATATATTGGACCCTATGTAGTTATCATAATTCTTGAGCTGGTTAGCCAGTGGAATTCCATACTGGACTAGGCATGGTCTCTTTCAAAAAATTCTTTGGATGATAAAATAACTTGATCTGGTTATGGAAACAAGTTCCCATTGGTTGGGAGGAGCATTCTTTAGCATACTAAGTTTCTCATAGCTAAAAAATTAACTAATCAGGTATTTGTTATCTTAAAAATGTTTTTTTCTATATAATTGTGTAAATATTTTATGTACATATTGACATGAAAGGAGCCTAGTGCTCTGAAAGGAATTACTGGAAGTATAAGTTCCTTTATTGTATTTCTAATATTTTGAATGTCTTAGCAAGGCTAGGATAATATGGTGCATTTAATGATCATTTCAACGATAAGAAAGCTAGGTGTTCTCTGAGCACTTTTAGATGTATTGTGTGGATATCTTTAATGGGGGCTAAGACAATGTGCACGTGGTGCAATGATTTATCATTTTGATGATTAGAGGGTTGGTTCTCTCTCAGTACTTGTGGAAGAATGGTGATTAAAATGTTTCTAGAAATCACATGAATAATTGATAGTTAAAATTATTTCATTTAATTGAAAATGTCGTGACTAATGTGATTGAATATGTTAGTCATACATTACATATTACTTACCATGGAGTGTTGATGGGTTTTCCTACCATTCTTAGACTGCGTGCGTAAAATAGATTATGAATTTCAAGAGTAATTGGTAGGTAATGGTATGTTGGTGTAGATATTTTGATTTGTTCTTATGAATTTGAATAATGGTTGAATGATGGAAAGTAGAAATTGTTTATTTTCTAGTTACAAATTCTTATGCTTATTGATATAACATCATTGCTTGTGGCTTATTAGTGTTTCTTGGAAATGAAATCCTTCATTCTGAAGGGGAAGGAAGCCATTTTCGGTTATTTAGATTGTTATATCATGAGTGAAAGTCAAGTTATAGCGAGAGGTGAACATCAAGGATGGTGTTTCCTTTAAGGGGGGAGTATGTAATATCCCTATTTTAAATATATTAAAACTCCTAATAGTTACGAAATTAAAATATTACAATTTAGTATATATATAAATATATATAATCGTTCTCATCAAGAATTGGTTAAAATGAAATGAATTCTTGGAAATTCTTTGCAACTTCCATTCATTCTTTATTTCACCATGGATTTGAGGCTCGAGGGGCTAGATAAAGAAAATGGTTGAAGATTGCAGTGGCATACTATGCAATGTATATGGTTTCAGAGATTATTTGTGATACACGAGGATGAGTATTGTGGTTTGAATATGTTTTCAATCCATCAAATGATCCTCTGTCTCAGTTCAATTTGTGGCTGGTGCTATGGAACAAAGCATGCATATGATATGATATTCAAAGGATTTTTCAAGACAAACGTCTGACATGTGTGGTGAATGCCTGAAGTGTTTGCAAGGCTTGAAGTTTTCACACATTATTATTGAAAAAGAAGTTCTTTCTTCGTGTTGAATGTGATGGAGGAAAGGAGTCTGCCATGGAAAAGATAAGTAACTTTCTCACCTTCTTGAATGAAAAATATATGTACGTTTATTTGGATATCTTTTGAAATATTTCCTAGAAAATAATATGTGTTTATTTGTGTGTATATTCAAAAGATAAGTTACTACATTATTTTCCAAAAGAGAGAGTTTATATATATTATGCATATAGACGATTTACTACATTATTTTCCCAAAAGGGAGTGTTTATATATATTGTACATATAGAGGGTTTTAATGATGTTATGTTCTTGGGAAAATAATGTGTGAGATATTTGCACATAATAACTAAGTAAATATATAGTTTCTCTTAGAAATATTACATGTGAATGTCGTGTGTTAAAATCTAAGTAGCTTTGTCATTTTCTTAGAATAAATTACATGAAAATCTTGCTAAGTAACCAAGATATCCTCTTGAGAAAAAATGCATGAGAGATGTAAAGTTCTTGAGGAGATAGTATGAAAAGTGGCCAGGTTTCCTTTGAATAGAATACATGTTTTTTTAATAGTAGTTAAGTGGAAAATAATTATGCTTAAATGCATTGTGATAATAGTTATTTTTTGAAGTTTCTTGTGAAATAAATATGCATTTCAAGCATGATACAAATAGCTAATGAACTAGATTCTCTTGTAAGAATACAAGATTGTTTTTAGTTTCTTGAAGGGAATATGTGCTTCTATGCACATAGATAATCATTACTAACTTTCTTAAAGAAAATTTATGTGTTATATACACATAAGCGATAGTCATTAAGATAGTTTCTTTTTAGAAAAAGAGTTCATAGTTGCATGTATGAAAATAATGACTTTTATGATAGATCTCTTGAAACAGAAATACATTGTTTTCTTAAAAGATACATATAAATATTGTTCATACAAGAACAAGAATGCATGCTTGCATCTTGAAAATATTATGTGCATTGAAGTAAAGGTTTGTGTTACGAAATCAGATTATGTTATAGAGATATTCTTTTTGCATGGGTAGAAGAACTATTGAGTTATATTTGTTTAGAACAAATTATATGTGATTAATTTTATGATATCATAACTATTATCTTAGTTTCTTTTGGAATAAGATGTATATGCATGCAAGATTTGTGTTAGTTATCTTTTGGAAATAATATAAATTTGCATGGAGGAAATGACATCATGTTGTGTTAGCCTACATTGGAAAAGATCCTTTCGAGAAGTATATGCATTTGCATGCATAGGAACAACATTCATTGTTTTAGATTTCTTTACAGATTTGAAATTACCAAAAGAAATAGTTGGAGGGCTAGTTCTTTTGAGAACATTTATGTAATCCGCATGCATGAATATCATAACTGATGTGTTAATTTCATTTAAAGGAATGTCTAGATAGTTGTAATGATTTTTTTTATAATAATGTGTGCTTATGTAAAGGAAATATTAGTTAATGTGGTATTTATTTGATAGACATGCTTTGATGGTTACATGCTTATAACTATTTCATATGTAGTGTTGTTAAAGGAAGCATGTCATGATAGTTTCCTCACATTTCATGCATGTACATGAATATACTTTTTGTAATCATGATATCGACGTATGATGACGACAAGAATGGCATGAAAGTATGGTGACTTGTGCAAAGGATAGATTATGTTTAACATGGCAGTAGGTAAATAATTAATGGTCCATGCAGATGAATGTTAGTTGCAAGATGGTCCACTAAAGGAACAAGTAGGCCACAAAGATATCAAGATTCAAAATTTGTGGGTAAAGGATATCATGATGATTATAATAGATTTTAGCTACATACCTTGTATTAAAAGACATTTCCTTGTAATATTTTATTACAATTAGTGAGGGGTGAACACCCTCAGGAGCGTTTAATAATAAAATTAAATGTTTGTTGGTTTTCACCCTATGGGGTTTCCAAGGTATATCGATGTCTAATGATGTGATTGTTTGTTGTGCTACCTTTATGTTGTGGATTTCTTACATGAGCTAATGTTTATAATATCAAGTATGTGATTAACTAATCTAGTTAAATGAATCATGAAAATGATTCTAGGTTGCATGAGAAAGTTTATTTTAATATGCCAAAACATTGGTTTTTAATGGTTATGTGACTTTCTATTCCTCTACTAAAGTTACTCTTTGTAATCTTGAAGGTTATAGCTAACGATTAATGAGTCATATGGAATAGTAGTTTAGACAGCTACCCACAGGTAAATTCTGTAAAAAAATTCTAAGTCCATTCATTTCCATGCTAGGTTATCAGAGGATGTTACAAGTGGTATCAAAGTTGAATGTTACATCACTACCACCTTTGGGAATTGTTAAGAAGAAAAGAAATTGGGGTATGATACTGGTGGGCATCAACTCAAGTATAAGTCTAACAGTCTACATATTGATATATGTAGTAAACTATGTTTGACATGAGATGCGTGATTCATGTGTATAACACATTGAAGAGTAGTAAATAATAATGCCTGATGCAAAATAATATTCATGACATTCCAATCCCGATGGGGATAACAAATAATAAAACCTTTATTACACCTATGAACAATCTTGAACACTCACTAAGGAAGTGAGAATAAAAAGATGGGTGAT
The DNA here is from genome assembly GCA_000404065.3 of Pinus taeda. Lineage (NCBI taxonomy): Eukaryota > Viridiplantae > Streptophyta > Pinopsida > Pinales > Pinaceae > Pinus > Pinus taeda. Next base: position 39,760 of record APFE030419505.1, on the reverse strand, counting down.
GTCCTTGAATAGGACGATATAGAGTTTTAAAAGGACATCGAAAAAAAAAAACTCTAGGTGTTAAACAATGATAAAGGTAGTGGGACTTGACTATAATATCTAGTTGTTGATTGAACCTTGTCATGGATGCCTTAAGATGGTTGGTAGCATTGAGTAGCTAGTGTTACATGACTAACTAATAAAAATTATATACATGAATTTGATTTGATTCAAGCTTATTACAAGTTTTAAACAAGTGATTATGGTAGTTAATTCATGTACTAGTTTGTTACTGATAATACACTATGGGAAATTGGAAATCTTTGGATTGTTACCCTAACTGCTATTGAAATTTACATGTTAATGAATATTTGCATATATATTTATGCATGAAAGTATTGTATGCATGAAATTAAAATGATTTGGAAAGTGAATACTTGTTAAATAATGCATATTTATCGCTAACATTGCTAATCGATTAAGTAGTGGCAACTTAATGGAAACAAGAAAAATTGTGGAGGTAAAACATTGCAATGTGAATTGTAATTGTAAATGAGAAACTATAATGTTATGATATGCATGATTGTGTTACTTGGAAAATCAAAATATATACCACCTATATGTCAATTATGTTTCTTGTGAATCTAGATATTGTGGACTCATGGTGTATGATTGCATGATGTACATAAATGTTTATCTTATTTTAATGATAATGTGCATATGGTTCATTATGTAAATTAATGCGGAAAGACTTCTAAAGGAGAAATCTAACATGCCAACTAGTTATTGACAATTGTGAAAGGCCAGAATGTCTTGGGTTGATGGCGGTTACCGTCCCGGTGGGGTTGATAACAGTTTCCTTCCAATAATTTCTCCCATTACAAATAGATTATTTTAGTAAGAGAAAATAGTTGGCCAATATGGTGAAGAGAGGAAAATGTCTGAGGAAACTCTGTTGATTTTGGAGCCTATTGGAGAAGGCCCAAAAGTCCCCATACACGGGGTGTTGTTAGAGGAAAAGACAGGATGTTGCCAAGAGGAATCCTATGTTGGACCCTATGTAGTCATTAGAATCCTTGAGCTGGTTAGCCAGTGGAATTACATACTGGACCAAGTATGGTCTCTATCAGAAAACTATCTGGATGTGAAAATGGCTTGATATGGTGAGGGAAACGAGTTGTTACTGGTTGGGAGGAGCGTTCTTTAGCTTATTCTGGTTCTCATAGCTAAACAAACAAACTAATTAGTTATGTGTTATGTTAAAATTGAAATTTTCTATATAATTGTGCAAATATTTTATGTACATCTTAACACAAAAGGAGCCTAGTGCTCAGAAAAGAAGTACTAGAAGTATAAGTTTCTTTATTTTATTACTAATATTTTGAATGTCTTAGTAGGGCTATGACAATATGCACTTGGTGCATTTATTGATCATGGTGCACATTCTATTAGGTGTCTGGTGTCCTTTAGGCATAGCATCAGTGTACGACTGTGCACTGTGAGATGAGATGTGGTGTTTAAGCTTGCGCATCTGTCAATTACATAAGAGAGAAGCTTCTGATCCTCTTCACGTGCCCAATGACCTTTTCTTAGGTTTGGATTCAAGGAAGGTGGAAGGTGTCCTTCCCATGTCGTTGCTTCCTTTTGCCTAGACCTCATTTTTTCCAGGCAAATCGGTCCACCCTCTGTTGGGTGACTGGGCACTGCCCAATTTGGTGCATCATTTATCATGCAATATATTTAAAGTCATTTAATAATTATGATTAGTAATAATAATAATTAATGAGAGCTATGATCAATTGATATAGTTATGAATAATCATAATAATAATTTAATCTTAAAATTATGGTTTGGTTAAACATTAAATTGATATATGAAATTTATTTATGGGAAAATGATTTACTTTAGCAAAAATTTGACTTCTCCAATCTACTTTGAATTTAAAACTATAATCTTTAAAAAAAAACATCCACTCTAAACTATTAACCCACTCACATTATATATCACTTTAATATTTATAACTATACAACATGATATTTTAATATTTAATCATTATTCAATCCATATCAGATTTTATATTGCATTCCATCAGTGCTATGTTGTTTGCTAAAGCACCTTTCCATTGCAAGGTCACTTGTTCAATTCTTCTTGATGCCATTGGGGTTAGACTTTGATTAATTTGTCCCCTTAACTTTTAGCAGAAATAAATATATATATATATATATATACTAAATTAGCCCATAAGGATTGTTCAACTGACAATCACCATATTATAAAATATTGTGTTAACAATAAAACTCAAAACTCAAATGCCCAATAGATATGTTATATATACTAAACATAATCATTTAATTACTTATATTTCAAATAATTAAAATAATTGTATGATAATTATAAATTATACTATAATTATTTATAATTATCATATATAACATATAATAGAGTAAACATACTCCGGTAAAGGGCAACATATTTCACATATTCATCTAATAACGCAATCGATAACATGCATAACAGATACTTTGGATGCTCTTTACTCTGAAAAAAATGAGAAATGAGGTACGTTGAGGATTGTGATTTCTAAATATTGTGTAAACAATAAAACTCCAAACTCAAAAATCAAATGCCCAATAGATATGTTATATATATTAAACATAATCATTTAATTCCTTAAATTGAAATAAGTGTATGATAATAATAAATTATATCATAATTATTTATAATTATAATTATCATATATAACATATAATAGAGTAAACATACTCTGGTAAAGGGCAACATTTTTCACATATTCTTCTAATAATGCAATCAATAACATGCATAATAGATACTTTGCATGCTCTATATTCTGAAAAATGAGAAATGAGGTACGTTGAGAAAAATGAAAAATGAGTTCATTATATAGGTTGTTATAGAGGATTGTGATTTGTATTATTGGGCTGAGAGGTGCTCTTCACTGTTGCATGATAGAGGATGGTAGAGATGTTGTAAAATAATGTAATGTTGTGTAAACATTTCAAAATTCTCAAAATAAAATAAAATAAAAATAAAATTAATTTCAAACTAAAAAATAAAAATAAAAATTCTTATGTTGTCGTTGTTGTTATTAACTTTACTTGGTCGTCATGTTATCGATGGTTTTTGAGCTTCAGGTTTATGAGAACCCTTGGTATTTGTAACATACCCTCTTAGCCTAATTTGACAATTGACTACTAGGCTCCCATTCCTTAAAATTTTTCCGATTAAAGTTAGATTCAATTAGCCGTCACGAGTATTACATGAACAAATATTTTTAATACCATATACTCATATTCTACAAATAATGACAACATCAAGGAAATGAGCCATACCCCTTGGGTATCATACTACAACTCCTCCGAGGCTTTGTTGGATTCATGATGTGGACTCTTAGGTTCAATAAATCAAACCTTAATACAAGCTTCCAATTCAACCCTTATGTATGTATTATAACTCAAAGGAACGATCAACCATCGGTATTCAACCCGTCAACATTATCCATAAAGAATTAATTCCTTTTCTACCTCAATATAACCATAGGTGAAAACTTCAACATAAATATATTAAAGCTAGTATTTCCCCTAACACAATCATAATCCTATGGCCACAGTCGCATGTAATGTTAACATGTGTATCTTACGGATTATGCACAATTAGTTAAAAGAGTAGCATTGGATGCATAATGCATAGCATAAGTAACCGGCACCATAGTTTCTATAGTTGAGCCTTAGCAGAATTTGCCCAATTTACATAGCTAACTCAAGTACGATTATTCACTATCTTAAACAAAAGACGGGATAACACCAATACTACATAAGATCCACATATTGTGTTTCTTTACTAAAATTAACTAGAATTTAATTTATATGCAATGCTTGTCACATGTGCTCATATATAATCTACTCATGACCACATCTAACATAGGCAAATCTACTCATTCACATCAATCATATGTACATTATTCAATCAATTTATATGTAAGAACAACCTATGTAATTTCTCTTATATTCTTCAGAATTGACAATATAGAGAGTAACAGTCAACATACAAACATCCCATGCAACTATATTATCTGAAAGGATGTCACTTGGGAAAAATCGAGCACCACCAACCAACCTAGAACTGTCTTGTACTAGTTCACCCCTGAGATAAGAGTTCTTTCCATGGATCAACTGCCTATTGTTGATCTCTGCAATGGTTATTTAATACCCTCTTTTATGATATGGTTTCAATTAACGATGTCCCACTTTTATGGATCTTTTTTATCCATTTGCATAGGCTTTTCTCAGAAAGGCTCACCTTTCTCTCTCGTGAGACTTTTCCTCATAAAATCTTGCCTTTCTCTCCCACAAAAAATTTATGTTTTTCTCAATGGATATTTATTTGTAATTCATCTAGCTTATCTAGAATTGAATCTAGAGGCTTTATCTTGAAAGAATTATCCCTTCCCATTCACCAATGGGATTTGGCAAGAAAATTATCTCTTGGTGTCTCACTTTTCCACGTGATTAATTATTTTATTTATTTGATAAAATATTTACTTTCTTGTTACACAAAAGTCGTAGATTTTCTCAGCTTAGTTTGCAAAGTTATACACAAAATGGAGGGTTGTTACATACTCCCCCCTTTAAATTTACACTGTCCTCGGTGTATTTACCGCATCTTATAATGTTGTTTCCTCCTATAAAGGTAGTTGTTTCTAAATTTATAGGCTCCCATGGCCTGGCCATCTTATGCAAATCTTCCAACATATATCGATGACAAGGAGCACATCTCCTTCCGTCGCTACCTAAAACGTTTGTTTCAATCAATTTTGTGAGAGATTTTAGATACAGAAACTCAACCATGTTTACCATAATTAATATCATAATTTGATATATAGTACTACTATTTGAGTAACTATGACTTATATTTCCCTTCATTTATCGTAGTTGAAGAAATGCATGTTTTTCCCTTGCATTCTTTCAAGCCTTTGTGTTCTTGCCAAAAACTTACTTCCTGTAGTTTCCCTACATACAATGAGTCAACTGGCTTATTTTCCAATTCAATATGTACAAAATATCATATCAGGTTAGCTCACACATAACCATCATAATCATATGTACTCACCAATTATAGATCACATGCAATCCACATAGATCAGAATCATAATCACATGCATACAAACTTGAAATAAACCACTGATACTTATTCTTGAATCAATTCTTAGATTCCTTCTTTTGTACACACTCGAGGTTAGTTTCTGTACCAGACAATCACCTAGTGTCTTCATGGATACCTTCACACAGTGTATATTACACACATATAGCTATGCATGTCATATATTATCATGCAATATATGTATCCTTACCGATACCATATGTACCACTTGTACACAATACCATCTGTATAATTGGTACACCATACCAATGTCCATAGCATCACCTGAATGATATATACTTCATCCACATGTTTCTAACCATGTTATTATTATGCCAAAAATTCATTCATTTATTTATATTACCTTTAGGTAAGTGGAACAAACCATGCTTAGTTTATTGATATGAGAATAAGGAATTTAATGGACCTGTTCAACTTTTGCAACCAATGAAATTTTTTATGTCAAAGTATTCAAGTGCTTTTATTTAGTAATTCATTTTCCTATGTCATGTATTTGCATTACAATGTCAGCAAAAAGTAGCATAAGAGTAATGATGCATACTACAACTTTATCATACCCATAATTTTGAGTTTTGGGATTAACTCTATCATTTGGACAAGGTTTTAGCAAAAACAGAATAGGACTTCCGTTTAATAATAAAGTGGATGATTGACTATGATACTTAACTTTATCTTTAAATGATAAAATGATCATTTGGTACTAATAATTTCATATGATCGCTTTACACATCTTTCAACATATTGTTGGCCCTCACTAAAATTCATTTCGCCTTCATGAGTTATAAATGAGAATTATAAGGTTTTCAATTCCAAAGCCTTTAAGTTTTTAGGCACTATGTGTACCAGAGTGTGATCCTAGGGTGTTTACATTTTTAACATCTTCTTTTAACATTAAGTCACCCCAGAATAAAGAGATCAGTTATCAAATTTATTGTCATGAATTCCTGCGTGGTTTATGCAACAATTCTTATGTTGTCCCATTCAACCTGGACAACGTTATCAATGTAATTTTTCAAGTAAACGTCTCAATATTGCTTGGTAGGGAATAGTGGTACAACATATGTATTCGAGTTGGTATGATTGTGACATAAGCTACTAGATTTCTAGATCCCTATATCCTTGCCCAATAACCTAAACTAGCAGTACCACATAGCCATCCCTTCTAGATGCATGCATTATGTTATTACTAGCATAAGATTCTTAGATCATGATAAGTTGTATTTATGTGAGAAGCATTTGGGTTGATCAAGAATTTTCTTATTAATTCAGACAATCATGTTCTAAATCTAGGGTACCATTCCTGTTATTCATTTGGCTATTTTGCATTGCTCTAATGCATCAAGAACCATCATGTCTAATCTACAAGTATACTTTACTCAGCTAAGTAGAAACCCATTGATTATTATTCCCTTATCACTTTCCTCAAAATTATGATTGTAAGATTTGCAATCATCCTATTGTAAGTACCTTTATGAAAGGTTCTTCTTGGCGAGATATTCACTGAACCCTATTTGTATCTAGATTTATATTTTTATTAAGGTTGTGGAGTTTGAGGTTGTATAATTTAAGTTGCAATTTTTTGTTTTCTTCATATTATAATGTGAGTGAGCCTGTGCTATTAAGCTTAATATTGTCTTTCTATTACTAGCCCAAAAGCATGAGGAGTTGCTTTTACATTCCCATTGTGTATTTACACTAGAGGTACTTTTGGGTCAGTCCCCTTGATCTTCTTATTAAAATCATACCATTATTAATGCATGATGTCTTATTTAATATGTATACATTATGTTCTATTACATTTATGTACACCCTTCACAATCTCATCCCTAGTTTAGGCTAGATTGGAATGTAATTTATGACTCTTGCATATCGCGATATTGCTTTACTCAGTAGGAAACCATAGGTTCCAAGTTATGCATGTTTAATTAACTGTGCATAGTAAGTTGGTAAGGTTTTGTTCCCCTAAACATTGTGTATTTGGAGCATTTTCTTATTAAAATGATTCATCCATTGACAAATCATATCCAAAGTCAATTACATCATTGCCTGCATGTACATCAATCAAAACAACAATATTAAATTGAAACACAATTTTAAGATTCCTACTCTCATACTATATATAGAGACCTATCTTTCATATCTCATCCTTTATTAGGATCTTTTAAGCATAACTTTATTTCCCTAAATTATGTCCCTACTTACAAACATACAACACATAATTTGATTTTGATATGGGTAGAATAAGGTGATAACCATATTACTAAATTACCTCAATTAGTTTATATTTTATTAAGCTATGTCCTTGCATAGAAATCATGCGACTCAGAATATAATATTAAATATGAGTAAAATTCTATCATGACCATATCACTAAATCCTTCAAATAACCATACTTTAAAAATCACTTATTCCCCACTGTCATTTATTCAGAACTTTCATGTGGATTATCCTTGCTAGAGTTGGTTAGAGTCTTTTCCTCCTCTTATGTGGAGACATTTAGTATTTAAATCTTCTCCTTCCTCAATGATATATATATATTCTTCTTACAGATGCATTACTTGTTATCAAGATTTAATATCTCATTATTACGATGCACATGCTTTACCACTACTACCAAATTGTTTAATTCTCCTTCTCTCCTATGCATATTTATAACTATGCAAATATCAATTTTAAATCATGGTATAAAGTCTTTGTGTCTCATCAGAGCATTGAACAATATCTTGAGTTTTGAAAATTTTTAATCTACACCTCTATGAGTGGACACAACAAAAGTAACTAATTAATAGTCAACCATTCTACTTATTAACATTAATCAACATGTTATTTGTTGGTTATATTTTGTAGTACTCTTCACTCCATCACAGTTCCATGCATATAAACATAAAAAGACATCTCATTGAAACCACTCAAATGAGCCCTACATGCAAGGCATACATATACGTAACCATAGACATGTAATCACATCAGGAGTATCCTTTCGATTATACTTTAATTTTTTCCTTTCTGAAGATAAATCTTCACATTCCTCTATTTTATAGATAAAAAAAATTAACCTATATAATTGGTACACATGTGATGTGTAGTTGGTTTTCACACAAAGTGTCCTCGTGTCATTTAATCTTGTATTTTCTTCTTAAGAATAATTATGCATAATAGTTCGAAACAATTTCCTTATCATCAAGGAAACTGTAATTACGTAAAGTGTAATTATGATTACATGTTAACAAAATAAAACATGTGCAGCGCCATCCTAAAAAAGAACTATCAATAGATATTTTCCATTAATGGTGGCATATATATATCCATCAAATTATGAATGTTTAGACCGGTGTGTATGATAAAATATGAAACCTAGTCATGAATAATCCCTGAAAGAGTCTTACAGGCACTTCTCATTAAAATCTAATCCTTTTGCTGGCACTGCGCTCTATAACACAAATTTTACCAATTTTAAACAAAAACAATCAAATTTCACCAACATCTTTACATAAGTAAAGAAAATTATTTTGAAAGGAAGGATCCTTTGACACGATAACCTCTTACAATATGAGGTTGTCGAAATGGTTCAACCTTTCTCGCCCTCTCCATGGTGTTTGATCTTGGTTTCATTCATACCTACATCCGTACTTCTCCGTATGACAGCCAACTTATTCCACATGATGACTCCAATGCCTACAATAATGTTGGTTATTCCATAATCCAGTATCCACTTTCATCTTCAATATAATCAATGGAGATGAGTGCAACCTTGATCAAGAATTTGATTGATTGGAAGACGATTTCCTCACTGGATTTCATGAAAGCTTCCGACTGGAGAAGCAATCAGTCATATCAGCAATCTCAGGAGATGAATCACATGGTCATGAATGTCTATTATTTAGTCTCCGAGGTGAAATTTTATGGCACGCCCCTGCCATCCTCAGCGAGCTAATAACACCGAGGAGAAGTAGCGGGTATCGAATCCAAAACCCCTCTTATAATAGCCACCCACAGACCTCAACGGACTATAATTTGATCAAGATGATCCATGCATGGGGAAGACGAGATTAACGAGATTTTATGAGGGTGACTGAGCCACATGTGTGTAGGGTTAAACCCTATCTAGTTTTTATGATTTTATGGATGTGATCGTGAGGGTAACTATAAACCGAATAATTTTTTTCCCAAAACAACATTCTTTTGAGCACCTTCCAATCAGTGGATAAGGGTAGTAGAAGGGACAACTATGTAACTTGAAGAGGAAAATGTTGTACACACTGCACAGAGAGATTTTCTCCAATACTTAATTTGGGAAGGTCTTTTTAGGCTTTAAAACTCCCAGTCACATACACCGTTTCTAAAAATTCCTTACCTGTGCATGACACATCGAACAGGAAAATCGCACTTGAACTCAATGCCCAATCTTAACATTAAGTCACAATGGAAGATCCCACAACTGGTCTTTGCTTACCCCCCCGCCAGCGTCATAGGTCGAGAAAATCATAATGGTTTTTAATATCAGTCTCCATGGATACTGTGACTTCACATGCCCATAACATAACACTGTAGATTCTCGAACTGAATTTCCTAGCAGTTTTAATCATTTTCGATTTAAAAACTACCATCGTATCCTCTTTCTCCACTGCTACATCATCCACATTCACAATGCAATTTTAAAACGAATGCGTGGAATACTCTGTTCGGTAGCTTGCAGAGAAATGAGAACCCGTGGCTTAGTCCTTACGAGAATTTATGTTGCTGACTTCTGCGAGCCATCGACGCTCAGGAAAAATTCCTTCCTAACATGGCGCACTACACCTTGATCATTTTGCTGACTGATTCACTACATTATATTTGCGTCGGAGGAGGAAATGGAACATGAGATTTGAGTACGAATATTTTGGATAACTTAAAATCAAAATTTACTGAATCCTTCATCTCTGGTTTGGTTCGCTCAAATAAATATCCTTATCTCCATGCAATAGTGATCTTTATTACACGACCCAACCTTCACCTCCAACCGAGTACGCCTTTCTTTTTAGTGGAATAAGTAGGCGCATCCACTACTTATTATGATTTGGAGCGAACAAAACCTTTCTCTCTCTATAACACTGGATTATCCTTTTATCAAGAAGAATAGGTAACAAATCTAGCTATTTTTAATCAGTTATATCTATGTATTTCTATATATATATATAATTGTCAATATATACACCTCATGCATGATTTCATGCTCCAACATCTACGCAGGGACCGGTAACAACTTTCTTTCCCGCTAGGCAGACTTATTAATTTATGATAGACCTGTATTTTCGTTTGTTCAAATCAACACTAGAAACTAATATTTAGTAAATGTTTATTTGGTTATTTTGCTTATTATGTGTAAAAATGAAATATACACATTCATAATCCACTTAATAATTACCAATTATAATGATAAGGGAGTTGCCTAAAGAGGCTAATCTCATGCCTTCCATTGCGAGATTCTATATGAGTTGAAGCTAAACTACGTCTGAATAGGAGTTTACATCTCAAAGACATAATTGTTGTATTTGACATGGATGAAATCTGTCTATTGGAAATTATTGACCAATCTAATGGCCATTTTAACACTTGATGAAAGCACTTTTGGTTGACTATTGTTGCAGAACAGTGATAGGTCAAATGTGTAGGAGATAATACCCTCTTCCATAAAAATATTGTTACAACATGCAAGATTGCAACCTTAGTCATGATATGTAATTGTCATAGATATATTGAACTACTTTTTAAAATGCATAACTTTTACAACCTCAATTTGAAGTTAACTTCAATTTTGCAGAAAACCTCCTCCAATAGTTGATTTTCATATTTAGCTTCAAACCTTACGAATTATCATGCCTCAAGACATTACTCTAGAACTCATTGGAGCAAAAGCCTAACAACTCATCTATATCTTATAAAGGTGGATTGGCCAATAGGTCATAGTATTTGAACTGATGCTCTGATACCATTTGTAACATACCCCCTGGGCCTAATTTGACAATTTCGTACTAGATTCCCATTCCTTAAATTTGTTTCGGTGAAATTTAGATTCAATCAGTCATCACAAGTATTACATGAGAAAATATTTATAATACCCTATACTCATATTCTTCAAATTTTAACAACATCAAAGAAATGAGCCATACCCCTTGGGTATCATACTACAACTCCTTTGAGGCTTTGTTGGATTCATGATGTGGACTCTTAGGTTCAATAAATCTAACCTTAATACAAGCTTCCAATTCAACCCTTACGCGCGTATTATAACTCAAAGGAATGATCAACCATGGGCATTAAACTAGTCAATTTTATCCATAAATAATTACTTCCTTTTCTACCTCAATATTAGCATAGGTGAAAACTTCAACAGAAATATATTAATGTTAGTATTGCCCATAACACAATCATAATCATATGGCCATAGTTGCATGTAGTGCTAACATGTATATTAGGGATTATGCACAATTAGTTAAAGGAGAAGCATTGGATACATAATGCATAGCATAGATAACGAGCAATGTAGTTTATACAGTTGAGCCTTAACCACAGTTACCCAATTTATATAATTGACTCAAGCACGATTATTCACTATATTAAACGAAAGACAAGATAACACCAATACTGCATAAGATCCACATATTGTGCTTCTTTACTAAACTTAACTGGAACTGAATTTATATGCAATGGCTGTCACATGTGCTCATATATAATCAACTCATGCCCACAACTAACATAGGCAAATTTACTCATTCACAATAGTCATATGTACATTACTCAATCAATTTATATGTAAGAACAACCTAAGAGATTTCTCTTATATGCTTTAGAAATGACAATATAGAGAGTAAGAGTCAACATACAAACACCCCATGCAACCATATTACCTGAAAGAATGTCATTTGGGAAATACTGAGCACTGCCACCGAACCTAGAATTGTCTTCTACCAATTCACCCCCGAGCTAAGAGTTCTTGCCATGGATCAACTGCCTCCTTTTGATCTCTGCAATGGGTATTTAATACCCTCTTTCATGATATGGTTTCCATTAGGAGCGCCATGGTTTTATGGATCTTTTCTATCTATTTGCCTAGGATTTTCTCAGGAAACCTCACCTTTCTCCCCTGCGAGGCTTTTCCTCATAAAAGCTTGCCTTTCTCTCCCGCAAATATTTTATGTTTTTGTCAATGGATATTTATCTCCAATCCATCTAGCTTATCTAGAATTGAATCTAGAAACTTTATCACGAAAGAATTATCCCTTCCCATTCATTAATGGGATTTGGCAAGGATCTCATCTCTTGGTGTCTCACTTTTCCGCATGATTAATTATTTTATTTATTTCATAAAGTATTTATTTTTCTTGTTACACATCAGACCTAGCTTTTCTCAGCTTAGGTTTGCAAAGTTTTACACACAAGGGAGGGGTGTTACAATATTGGCCCATGTATTTATGTGGAATACAGTCTATTTAAAAGGGGAAATTAAACGAGCTAGATCCATCTTATCTATGAATCTACCAAGCCCCCTAAAGCATCAAACCTCTAGAGGTTCAACCATTTTTTAAAATAAACAAAGATTTTGACTTGGTAGATACAGAGTTAAAATGGATCTTATGTTGGTTTAAGAATTACGACAAATAATAAAAATTCTAGCCTACATAATTTGATTATTGAATTCAAGCTTATCCTTACATTGAAATTGGAAATATATTTGCATGCAAGTTATTTTTAAAATAAATTTCAAATTATTAAATTTTTTGAGTTTTATTATATTGAAAGATGTTCTTAAAATTTTAATATAATAGAGATGTATTGTAGAATTCCTGCAAAACCTCTCATAGATCTAGAATTCTAGTTAAATTAAGCACAAGTAATTTGCTGATATTCAAGAGACGAGAGAAAGAATTTGCTCCATAAAATCAATGTATTAAATTAATGAACAATAGTAATACATGTGCAACCAAACCTCTAATCCCAAAGGGAGGTGGTTATATAGAAATTGTCGAATCTAGAGAACTAGGAAAAAACTAGAAAAGTCTAAGAAAAGCTAAAGGGAGGCCTAAAATAGCAACAACGACTCAAGAAAACCTATGCAAACTATCAGCCACAAGGAAAGCATGAGGAGGGGCACATTAAAAAAGGAAGGAAACTTTAAAACATGCTAAAATGGTTCGGGGGACCAAATCCCTTGATTTAAGGGGGAATCTTCATGTGGGGCGCCAATCCTCATATAACTCAAGTGGATGAGGTGTGGTTAGGTGTGAACATGCACTTAGATGTCTAAATGGTTTAGGAAAGTGGTTGGACAAATATTTCCATAATATTAAGCCTTAAAAGGCAAAAAACAAGGGAACGTTGGTCCACCGAGCTAGTTTACCAAAAACCAAGAGTGAACATGAATTTTAGTGCATGTGGCTATGTCAAGGATACTTAGGCTAAAAAATAAATGTAGATGTTAGGATTATATTCCAACATCAGCTCGCGGATGTAATGCATGTGAATCTCGATGTGCTTGGTCCTCTGCCTCTGAACTGGATCAATCGATATCTGAATGGACCCCTGATTGTCACAAAATATGACAGTCGAAAGTGGATACTGAATACCGAACTCGGAGAGAAGCCCCTGCAACCAAACAGCCTGTGTAGCTGCATTCACTGCACCTGTATACTCTTCCTCGGCTGTAGATAAAGCAATCGTGGATTGCTTCTTACTAGACCAGCAAAAGGGCCCTAAAACAAAGCTGAAAACATAACCAGAGGTGGACTTGCAGTCTGAACCATTGCTAACCCAAACAAAATCTATGTACCCAATTAGTGAAAGTGGGCAATCTGCAGCATAAAAGATACCAAAACTGGAAGTACCTTTCACATATCTAAGGATTCTCTTTACAACTTTCCAATGAATCTCATGGGGCTTCTGCATATATCTGGAACAAACTCCTACTACAAAAGATATATCAGGTCAGGTGTGAGTAACATACAACAAACTTCCAACCAACTATCGATACAGTGTACTGTCTACCAAAGGTGTAGTACCCACATTATCAAATCTGATCCCCGAAAGAAAGGAGATGTTGTTGGCTTGCATTCTGTCATCTGAAAGTAGACAAGTAGATTTGGTGCATAATTAGACTGTGCCATCTTGATCCCTAAAGTAGACTAAGAAACTTCAAGACCAAGAAAGTAGTGCAATAGTCCCAAATTTGTCATGGAAAATCGATTGTGCAATGCTGATTTTGCCAAATTAATAGCTGATGTAAGGTTCCCTATCATCAGTAAATCATCTACATAAAGTACTATCAACAAAAGGGAATCATGATGTTGCAGAAAATAAACATTCAGATCAGATTTTCATTGAATGAATCCAATGGAAAGGAGGAAAGAATCCATCTTTGCATACTAGGCTCTGGGAGCCTGTTTTAGGACATACAAAGATTTCTTTAATCTACAAATGAGGGAGGAGTTCTGAATGTATCCCTATGGCTGCTCCATATATATCGCCTCCTTGAGATCTCCATGAAGAAATGCACTCTTCACATCCATCTGATGAATGTCCCATCTGCGAGAAGTAGCAATGGCTAAAACTAGTCGAATGGAGTCCATTTTTGCAACAGGTGCAAATGTCTCTGTGTAGTCTATGCCATGTACCCGTGAGTATCCCTTTGCAACAATTCAAGCTTTGTACTTGCTGATATCACCATATGCAACAATCTTTGTTCGATAGATCCATCGATATCGAACAAGCTTTCTTCCTTTCGGAAGTGGAACCAAGTCCCATGTGTTGTTTTCCATGAGAGCATAGTACTCTTCATCCATGGCAACCTCCCAAAGCGGGTTTCCAGCAACTCAGAGTGCAACTATGGATCTGAACCAAGCGCTATGTAGGAATGTATGGGAAGCAATGGTTCGGTGGTAGCCAGGGCTTGAGGAGCCCCAAAAATTTGTGATCTCATCCTTCTTGCATCCATAGGATGACCGACTAGTTGACCCACATCTTGCAAGGCTTTCTCTGCCCATGTTGGCAGCTGAATTGGAGCAGCCATGACTTGCTCCTCATCCTCTGAATCAAACCCAAGAGGCTTCTCTAATTGCTGCTCTGAAGTGCTTGAAGAAGTTTCAAACTCCTCCTCATCAGTGGCAACAAGTGGTTCCTCGGTAGGGTCTACTGAAAATCATGCAGTGATTCTTCTTCAAACTTCACACTTCGAGCTACGAGGAACTTTTCAATGTCCAACAATCTATATCCTTTAACACTGTCAAGATATCCAACAAAGATACATTCAACACTTTGAGGCTCCAAAGCCTTCCTCTTATCTGTTGGAATGTGAGCCCAAGCTCATGAACCAAAATTGCAAAAGTGTGACACTTTCGGTGTCTTACCAGTCCAACATTCAAATGGAGTGGTGCCTTTGAGTGCTTTGTGAGGAATGTGGTTCTGAATGTATGCTACACAATTAATAGCTTTAGCCCATAGCTTAGGAGCTAATGATTTGGACTGTAGCATACAATTGGCCAACTCTTTTAATGACCGACTTTTCCTCTCCACAACACCATTCTGTTGTGGTGTATATGGCACTGTGTGTTGTAGCTGTATACTTGCATCAATACAAACTTGATGCACATGTTTGTTGACATACTCACCCCCATTATAAGTATGGAGTATCTTAATATTACACCCAGATTCATTCTTAGCAAGTGCATTAAATTCTATAAGGCATTCAAATACTTCAGATTTTAATTTCAGAAAAAATACCCAAGTAAAGAGAGAGAAATCATCTATGAAGGTGAGTACATATCGAGCCTTACTGATTGAAGGCTCTATCAATGGGCCCATGATGCCACTATGAATCAACCCAAGAGGTGAAGAGGCTCTCTGTGCTTTCCCTTTTGCCAAGAATGCATCCTTAACATACACCGCTTGTGAATTTAATAGCGGGCAATCCTTCTACCATGTTTTCCTTGTTGAGTTGATGTAAGTACTTATAGTTTAGATGGTCAAATATTTCATGCCATAACCTATTCAAAAATCATTATATTGTGACATAAATAAAATGCTAATAGATTTAGGAACAAAGTGGGAGAAGAAATACAAACAAGAACCGTGATCTACAATTCCATGTGCAAGCTGTGAGCCCATGGAAATGTCGGTAATCACTGCGGAGTCCGGAGTAAACTCCACCTTCCTTCCAGAGCTGGAATGAGTGATCTGATATATCAAGAGAATATTTGCAGATAGTGAAGGAACATGAAGCACATTTGTCAAGCAGCCCCCTTCAAGGTCTACAATTCCTTCTCCACATAACTTTGCAGGTGTGGCATCTCCCAAGTAAATTAGGGATCTGGTGCTTTCTGCGATGGAGGAAAATTCATCTTTTGATGCAGCCATATGGTTCGATGCACCTGAATTAAGGATCCAAGCTGATGGAGTGGATGTGACAACCATTAAAGCATGACCATCTCGTGCTCTCCCTCTGCCATCTCCCGTTCTATTATCATCCTTCTTCTTTGTATTCTCAAGCATGATGAGATTGTGCTGCTGTAATTGCTTAGCCATCTCATCGATTGTTTTCCTCATGCAATTTTCTTCGGGATGAAAACCTTTGGAATAGTAGCTGAAAAGTGTTATTTCCTTCTTCTTCTTACCCTTAGGAAAAGAATATCTCTCTGAATATTGTACGGGCCTCTCCTTCTTTGATTCATTAAATTTACCCTTCCCTTTTTGCTTGTCTCTTCCACTGCTCTTTGGAGCATCAATTGCCGCAAGTGCTTGGTTTTTGAACGCTTTATGGCACCCATTTAGACTAAATTAGCTTGCTCTTGAGTCAATTCTGCAATTAAATCATTCAATGGAGCTATTTTCCATTTTTCCTGAGTCAATTTAGATGCCTGAAAAGATGATACAAATACAGAATATTAAGGGCCTAATTTCGAGAGAATTGAAAGGATGAGTTGATCTTCCTCTTTCTCGACTCCACATGCATCAAGTTCAATGAGGAGGGATTTAAAATTGGTCAAGTATTCTTGTAGGTTGCTGAAATGAGTTGTACTAAGGGATACAAGTTCATTCTCCAGTTGATGTACTCTCATTTCATCGTGCTTGTCGAATAGTCCTTCTAATGTGGTCCAAACCACATCAGGAGTAGTGGCTCTGCTGACATGAAAGAGGAGTTCTCTCGAAATTGATAGGAATATCGGCCTAACTACTTCATCTAGTTTATTGAAATAGTTGATCTTCTTCCCTGCAGAATTCAGTTCAGTCTTCATTCCCATTGTTACCTTGTAAAGCCCTTTGCTTTGGAGGAGCAGAGTAATCTCTCTCTTCCATTCGAAGTAATGGAAAGGATTTAGAATGAGTTTTATGGGCCGAGAGAGATGATCCATTGCTCATTGTTGCACCTCTTGATGATCTATACCTGTAAATAAAACCGTGTACAATCCACTAGATTTGAACTAGCTCTGATAACATGTAGAACTCCTGCAGAAACTCTGATAGATCTAGAATTCTAGTTAAATTAAACACAAGTAATTTTCTGATATTCAAGAGAGGAGAGAAAGAATTTTCTCCATAAAATACATATATTAAATTAATGAACAATAGTAATACATGAGCAACCAAACCTTTAATCCCAAAGGGAGGTGGTTATGTAGAAATTGTCAAATCTAGAAAACTAGGAAAAAATTAGTAAAAAACTAGAAAAGGCTAAGCAAAGCTAAAGGGAGGCCTAAAATAGCAACAATGACTCAAGACAACCTATACCAACTATCAGCCATCAAGAAAGCATGAATAGGGGTGCATTTCCCAAGGAAGGCAACTTTAAAACATGCTAAAATGGTCTAGGGGACCAAATCCCTTGATTTAAGGGGGAATCTTTATGTGGAGCGCCAATCCTTAAATAACTCAAGTGGATGAGGTGTGGTTAGGTGTGAACATGCACTTAGATGTCTAAATGGTTTAGGAAAGTGGTTGGACAAATATTTCCATAATATTAAGCCTTTAAAGGCAAAAACAAGGGAAAGTTGGTCCAATGAGCTAGTTTACCAAAAAGTAAATGGATACTTAGGCTAAGTCAAGGATACTTAGGCTAAAAAATAAATGGATTCATAGTGTGGCTATGTCAAGGATACTTAAGCTAAAAAATAAATGTAGATGTTAGGATTATATTTCAACATGTATAATATAATGGAGATGTATAACAATATTTATACATTAGATGAAATTGACATGTAACATTAAATGTTAATAAAAAAAATATTGTTGAGTTCTTATTGAATTGTAATTATTTAATTCAGTTAAACTAGTTCTAACTATTGGAAGAACTAGTGAGTGGTCAAGTGAATTAAATTGAAAATAATTCACATGCAGTGATCAATAAGATAACTAATATATCACTCAAAAATAACTCATGCATGTCAGTTCAGAGAAAATCCCAATTGAGATTATAGTTCAAGGACAATGTACTATTAATGATATAATTTTCCAAGTTGTACACATGGTGCATGCAATCAGAGGAAGGCCTATGGATGGATTTCACAGTTATGGAGTGAGTATTTTTGAATTAAATATGGGCTAAGTCTCTCAGGAATTGTATACGGAAGTAGGGGCTTGGAAGGCTAGTAAATTGGCTAAGTGTTGGCTAGAGTCAGCCTATGATGTAGAGAGTTATATTGTACTAGTGGAGGAATTGTTCAGGACGAACAAGCATTGTATTTTCTTCTCATATTTTTGGGTTAATGCAATATAGATAGTCAGGATGTTGAACAGTTTCTATCCTCAGAGAAATATTATGTTATGTGCGATTCAAATTCTTCCTTTTTTGCTTATTTTTTCCATCGATCAATTTTGGTTTCCGCTGATGAGTAGAGTAGATTCTTGTCTTGTGTTTTAGTATATCACATAAGTTGTTGAATCTATAGAAAAATATCTACATGGTATCGGAGTTGAAGAAAGTTTAGAGGAAAAGAATTTGAAGTTGTCCTTGTAGATTGATCGAGCTTTAGTTCAGGGCAGACCCAGAAGACCCTATGCGCATAATTCTTGATGGATCTAGAATATTTGTAATGGGAATATCAGTGAGCCAATGTTTAGTGACACAAAAGGAGTTGTGATCATTTATATTGGTAGATTGAGGAGTATAAATGTTTTGGGTGAAGAGTTTCAAGAGAAGATATGAATTTTTTTTAACAATTTAAAAAAAAAATAGCAGATATAGATTCCTTATGAAGAAATACCCAAATTCAGAAAACAAATCGTACGAATCGAAGATTGAATGAGGGAGATATCGCCAATTTAAAATCAACTCTTTTTTCAGAAAATTTTGTGACAACGGGATAGACGAAAATGATTGGTGTGCGAGTCAACAACCTATATGCACTTGAGATACAAGATATATACAAAGCCTTGAGCAGTAAGGTAAAGGTTAAATAATTGGTGGTTGAGAGAGAGAGTGAATTACCTCTCAACATGCATCCCCAGCAGAAGCCTTAGAAGCAACCTCATAAAGTTGTGTAGCACCTACAATTGATGAAGCGGAGAGGAGACCAAGTGGAGACATCCACTCAAGCAGAGACCTCCACTTGGGGAGAATTTTGAGCTAAGTGGGTAGAGGGAGCACATGCAGTCATACCTTCAGGCGAGAGGTGGCGCGATGTGAAGTAATAGTCCCAAGAATGTAGAAATTTGGGCAGCATCCATTGAGATTTTTTGTCTCATGGATGATTATCTTGCTACGGGATTCCATAGTACACAGCAGCAACACGGATCAATGGAGGTTGATGCAGTCATATGTCAGAGTGACAAAGGCAGAGACTAGTAGCAATTAGATATTGGGGAGCGCAGAGTCAGCAACAACACAAAGTTTTTAGTAGACAGTGTAGTAATTAGTAGCAGTGAGAGTCTCTGGTGACAAATGCATCATACTAATTCAGTTTGGATTTTTTTTCCAGTTTCAGAAGTTTCAGTGGCAACAAAACTAGAGAGAAGTGTTGCATGCAAAACATTTCAAAGGTATCGGATTGGGATAAAGTTGAATTCTTTTCTTGTCGAGAGGGAGTGTTGAAAATAGCAGCATGAAATCTTAAAAATAACATCAAGAAATTCTAATTTAATTTGTCCTTGAATTAAATCGGGAATTAAATTTTAATTCTATTCTCATAGCAGCTTGCAACAATTAACTAAGTTAAGTTGACTTAGTTGGTTTAGTAAATATAATTTAAGTTGACTTACTTGGTTTAGTAAATTCGATTTGGAAGGCTATCTAGATTCATGTAGAGTGATCCCTAGATTTTAGGGGCCCACCTTGAGTTCTTATTGAGTTGTAATTATTTAATTCAGTTTAACTGAGTTAAATTCAATTAAACTAGTTCTAACTCTTGGAGGGACTAGTGACTGGTCAAGTGAATTAAATTGGACTTAATTCACATGGAGTGATGAATCATAACGGATAAACCACTCAAAAATAAGTGATGCATGTCAGTTCAGAGAAAGACCCAGTTGAGATTAGAGTTCACAAACAATGTACTATCTGTTGTATAATTTCCCGAGTTGTACAGATGGTGCATGCAATTAGAGGAAAGCCTATGAATGGATTGTGCAGTTATGGAGCGTTGATTTCCTAATTAAATATGAGTTAATTCTCTCAGGAATTATGCAAGTAAGAGCTTGGAAGGCTAGTAAATTGGCTAAGTGTTGGCCAGAGTCAGCCTAGGAAGCAGAGAGTTAGATTGTACTAGTGCAGGAATTGTTCAGGATGAACAAGCATTATATTTTCTTCTCAGATTTTCTGGTTAATGCAATATAGATAATTGGGGTTTTGAGGGGTGGCTTTCCTCGAAAAAATATCGTGTTACATGTGATTGAATTCTTACTTGTCTGCTCATTATGATCAATTTTGATTTCCGTTGAAGAGTAGAATAGATTCTTTGTCTTGTATTTTAACATATCACATAAATTGTTGATATATATATATAATTTTATTTCAATTATATTTAAAATATTTCAATAATTTTTATTTATTTTTATATAATTTTGAGGAATAAGTTTAAAAATAGAGTTGTTATATATATAAAATAATTTCAATCCATGTTATTCCTTAATATAAAAAATAGATGTCATTTTATAATGTTATATATATGTAATTAACATAAAGTTATTTTTATTTTTAATGAGATCAAATTTCTTGAAATAATTTTTTTTTGTAATTACAACCCCTGAGAAAAGATATACGCATTAAAAGATTTGAACCCTTGCACCACTATATAATATCTATATAATATTAAATATATAATGTAACAATAAGTATATTAGTATAAAAGAAAGATGAAATCCTCGAGCTTATGTATTATAAGAAACTTAAAATCCATAGAACTTAACCTATATCTTACCTTCTTAATTAGCTGAAATTTCTGCACAATTTAATTAAATAAAAAGGTACTTTCCATCTAAATGCTAGATGGCTAGATCACTAAATACGTTAGGCTAGCTATAACAGATTTGATCGAAATTACAAAGGATTCGATCCAGATGAGAGGCAGCGGCAGTATTGAAATAGTACATATTGTGATCGGCCGGATGTGCAGCATAGTCGAATTCGCTGTTACACTCTACATCGGACAGTCCACTCCGTCTTCCTCCTCCTCCTATCGTGAAAAGTAGATTTGCATTGTTTTCTTGGTAGGGATCTAATAACCAATCTTGTTGATGATCAGTGACCCCACTCATGTGGATCTGAGGCAACTGATAGCTTTTCTGCTCGTTGTAGATATCAAGATCACGATATGATCGGACGCCCATGTTTAAATAAGAACTCAGATTTAGATGATCCCTACGATCCCTGTAATCATCGTCAACATGATAATCATTAGATTTTATGGGGAGACATTTAGCTTTTGGTGAACCAAATTGTTAGTGGGAAGTAACTGGGGAGCATGATTGATGGGTAGTGTTCTCAAACAGCCTCGTGTAACCTTCCATAGTCTCATGAATCGTGAAAGCTCCCTGATTGACGACATGAGACCAACTATCTGCATTTGAATAAGAATGAGTAGTGGTCCATCCTTCATACCCAACTTTTTCTTTCGAGCTTTCATTTTCCGCGACAATAGGGATGGTGATTAACGTGGATTCCATAAACGCTGCACCACATGAGAGGGTATTAATATTATTCTGGAAATAGGAAATCGGGTGCCTAATCTCATTCTTTTGATCCTCTGCTTCTTCCTCTTTTAATTCCAAATGGCCAGGACCACAAAACTGATTTTCAGGTGTGGGCCCCACATTGCAGGTGCTATAAGCATGGTGTCCTTCGGGCATGGTGTAAGTGTATGACTTTCCTTTTTTTTTGATGCAAGAGTTCTAGTAATTCTTTATCTGATTGTCCGTTCGTCCTGACAAATGTAAGGCGATCTGCGACCACCTATTCAGCATCGTAGACATTGAGGCACCAATAAAATGTGAAATATAATCCATAGGGCGAATCACAGAAACCTGTTGCCTAGAATGGATTGAAAATGTATAATGAGTTCTTCTCCTTCTCGTGAAAATGCTCCTCGCTTAAGGCCACGGCGTAAGTAGTTCATCCATCTGAGCCTACAGCTTTTCCCGCATCTCTGGAGACCTGTGGATAAATGAATGATAGAAACGTTGTTACATGAGATTCATGTTGGAGCAAACAATGCGCAGCGGAAATATAAAAGGCATATACAGCACAAAAATCATACAAAGATAACACATGGATTTAACGTGGTTCACCCACCCAATCTGGGCTACATCCACCGAAACAGAGGCATTGGCAATCTTATTATTCAATAGGAGATTACAATAATTTATTTCCTCACACACTCTCTACTCTCACAACATCCTGTACGGGCCTATATTTTATAGCTAGGAGTATAAAACTAAATCATAAATTCTCTAACAAGAAATATAGGATGCATTAACTCCTCCTCAACAAAATGGAGCTAATATAGGAACAAATCCTATTGTTGTCACCTACACGAGATTTTTGCCAAATTTAATATAGCTGAAAATATCAACAATCTCCACCTTGACAACAATTTGCCTGATACCCTGTTTCTTTATTATTTTTATTTTTTCTGCAAGCCAAGAGAAGCCAAATAGCAATGTAGCTTCTCTAACAAAACTGGTTTCATGAACATGTCTGCACGGTTCTCCTTTGTATGCACCTTTTCAAGAGAGACTCCCCTTTCAGTGATAACCTATCTTAAAAAATGCTACTTGATAGGTATATGATTTGATTTACTGTGATAGGCTGGATTCTTGGCCAAATGAATTGCACTTTGACTATCACAAAATAACTTGATGTTGTCATGTAACCTACCAAACTCACCAAACAAACCTTTCAACCAAATCGCTTCTTTGCAAGCATGAGAAGCAGCTATGTATTCTGCTTCCGTAGTGGATAAAGCAACAATGTTCTGTAGCTTTGACATCCAGCTAATAGCTCCACCTGCCAGAGTAAAGACATACCCTGATGTTGACCTTCTCTTATCCAAATCACCTGCAAAATCAGAATCAACATATCTGCAAACAAATTCACTACTTCCGTTATAAGTGATACAATAATCACTTGTGCCTCTCAAATATCGAAGCACCCATTCCACCCTTGACCATTGTTCTTTACCTGGATTTGCCACATACTTGCTGACAACCCCAACTGCATGTGAAATATCTGGTCAAGTACAAACCATCGCATACATCAAACAACCTACTACATTGGCATATGGAATTCGAGACATATATTCCTTTTCTTCATTTGTATTAGGAAATAAACTAGAAGAAAGCTTAAAATGGAAAGCTAAAGGGACTGACACAGGCTTCACATTGTTCATACCAAACCTCAAGATTATTTTCTCAATATACTTCTGTTGTGATAGCCATAGCTTACCATTGCTCCTGTCTCTAAAAATCTCCATGCGCAAAATCTGTCTTGCTGCTCCTAGATCTTTCATATCAAATGTCCTTACCATCTGAGCCTTTAACCTGCTGATCTCTATTATGCTTTTTCTTACTAAAATCATATCGTCAACATACAACACTAAGATAATGAACATGCCATTACTTAATTGCTTAAAGTAAACACAATGATCATATTCACTTCTTATATAATTTTGACTCATCATGAAAGAATAAAATTTATTGTACCATTGTCGAGGCGACTGCTTCAAACCATACAATGATTTCTTGAGCCTGCAGACAAATTTCTTGTTGCGATTTTGAACAAACCCTTCCGGTTGTTCCATGTAAATTTCCTCATCTAAATCTCCATGTAAAAATGCAGTTTTAACATCTAGTTGCTGTAATTCTAAATCAAGTAAAGCGACTAATGCTAATACAATTCGAATTGAAACTAATTTTACAACTGGTGAAAATATCTCATGAAAGTCAATGCCTACTTTCTGAGAAAAACCTTTTGCGACCAGCCTCGCTTTGTACATGTCCTCTATATCATTAACACCCCTTTTCATTTTGAAAACCCGTTTACATCCCACAGTTTTCCTGTCTTTAGGAAGTTCTACCAGATCCCATGTGCCATTCTTGTCTAAGGCCATCATTTCGTCCTTCATAGCTGCTTTCCACTTTTCACTTTTAGAACCTTCTACAGCTTCCTGATAGCACAAAGGTTCATCATCGTTAGCGGTAAAAGCAATTGAAGTAACATAATCATCATACCTTTTAGGAGGACGTTTCATTCCTGTAGACCTCCTTAAAGATGTTTCTGGTACTTCCACAATTGGCTGATTATTATCTGTAGGAACTTCTTCATGATCAGCATCTGAGACATGTTCATGATCTACATCTGAACCTTGTTCATGATCTGTATCTGAAACTTTTTCATGACTTGCATATGAACTATGTTCATCTTGACTATCATCAGAACTGTTTTCAAACTGAATGTGTTGAAAGTCAGATACATTATCCTGTTTCAATTTATTATCTACATCTAAATGTACAAGAGAGGATTCATTAAACTTAACATCTCTGTTGATGATGATCTTGTGAGTAGTAGGATCCCACAATATGTATCCCTTTGTTCCATCACCATATCCAACAAAGATGTATCTTTTCGATTTAGGATCTAATTTAGAACGCTGATGTTTCGGCACTAGAGCATATACATCACAACCAAAAATTCTGAGTTTAGAATAATCACAAGGATGACCTTTCCATACCTCTTGAGGAATTTTGCATCCTATCGCCATTGATGGTGATCGATTTATCACATAACAGGTTGTAGCCACTGCTTCTGTCCACAATTCCTTCTACAAATTGGCGTTACTCAGCATACTCCTTGCTCTCTCTAAAAGAGTCATGTTCATGCGTTCAACAACTCCATTTTTCTTAGGAGTATATACAGTAGTCTTATGTCTTTCAATCCCAACGTCCTTGCAATAATTGTCAAATTCCTTTGAAGTAAACTCACCACCATTGTCAGTTCTTAAACATTTAATGGTTCTTCCAGTGATGTTTTCTACTAATGCTCTAAACTGTTTGAAAACTATAAATACATCAGACTTCCTCTCTAACATGTAGACCCACACTTTTCTACAGAAATCATCAATAAAAGATACAAAATATGACGAGCCTCCATATGAGGTTGTAGGAGATGGACCCCAAACATCATAATGGATATAATCAAGGATTCCCTTACTAGTATGTTTGCCAGTTTTAAACTTTTTCTTGCTTTGTTTCCCAAACAGACAATGTTTGCAGAAATATAACTTATCAGACTTTAGATTAGGAAGTAACTTACGATCAGACAAAATCTTTAAACCGCTTTCGCTCATATGGCCCAACCTTTGATGCCATAAACGAATAAAACTATTGTCATTTTCAGACACCGTAGAAACATGATCTGACTCTGTTCTTCCTTCTAACTGAAAAAGATTTCCAACCTTCTTTGCTTTCATTACGAGCAAAATTCCTTTATAAATTTTCATTACTCCACCTTGAATAACAGTTTTATATTCATTAGTATCTAGTGCTCCTAGTGAAATGAGATTTTTCCTTAATTCAGGTACATGTCTTACATCAGTTAAAATTTTAGTTGTCCCATTAAACATTTGCAACTGAATGCTTCCAATTGCCACAATATTACATGTGACATCATTTTCCATGTAAACAACTCCATCATTGATTGATTTATAAGTCTTAAACCATTCTCTATGAATGCACATGTGATTTGATGCACCAGAATCTAACAGCCAATGTTGATCATGATTAGACAAATTAATTGATAACACTTCATCACTCATACCTGAACCATATGCCGAACCTGTATCTGTCGTGTTTGCTTCTTTCTTCTCTGTCGAAGAGTCTTCTTTAGATGTTTGCTGCCTCTTCCAACAGTCCTTCTTCAAATGTCCCGATTTGCCACAAAACCAACACTTTACCTTGCTCTTCTTCCCTTTCGATTTTGAACGCGAGTTGCTGTGCCTACTGAAGCGTCTTTCTTTAGACCAACCTCTGACAATCATTGCTTCTGATGTAGAGGTTTCTAAATTTTACCTTTTCCTTGTTTCTTCAGATAATAAAGATGCAACTACATCATCAAACTCAATGGTTTCTGATAAACTAAGACTTATAGAAGTAACAAAATGATCCCATGACTTGGGCAACGAGCATAATAAAGTTATAGCTTTATCTTCTGATTCAAATTTTACTTCTATACTTTCTAATTGCACCAGGAGAGTATTAAAAGTATTCAAATGATCAGTAATAGATGTACCTTCCTTCATTCTCAAACTGTACAACTGTTGCTTCAGAAGAATCCTATTGGTTAAAGATTTTGTCATGTACAGCGTCTCAAGCTTTGTCCACAAACCAGCAGCTGTTTTCCCCGACACGATGTTAAACAAAACATCATCCGCCAAACACAGTCAAATACCGCTCAATGCTCTTTCATCCAATTCGCTCCACTCATCATCTGTCATATTGTAAGGTTGTTTGGATTATCCCAACAACACCCTCGCCACGCCTTGTTGCACAAGAAAATCATATATTTTCACTTTCGAGATCTCGAAGTTGTTTTTGCCATGTTGTATCAAATAAACAATCTCCAATTCCAACTTTTTAATAAATAAAGTTAATATATAAAAAATGCCTTTGCCTTATACTATAATGCCTTTACCTTATCAAAAAATCCCTCTGTTGTACAAACTATAGATTACAATTAAAAAAACAAATAACAAAATTGCAGTTTTACCAAAGCGATCCTCGCTTGGCGCACCGAAAGGGTCTTGGTGCTTCCCTGACAGCAGACGATCCGCGCCAAAACAAAAATCGGTGTAAGTGACAAAATTGGCGCGCTTAAACCCGTCGATTCCGCGTCAATCGGGATATTGGCGCACTAGCACGACTATTACGCTTGGATCTGCACCAATTGGCGCATCTGTTCCAAAATAAAATGCGCCAACCCGTTCATTGTCAAAAATTGGTGCGACTATCTCTGCCGAAATTGCGCCAATCGGCAACGCTCCACCTTCCGCAGCTCTGTCACACGTACCAGCTCCTCAACATGCTCTGGTACCAATTGTTGGAGAAAACAATGCGCAGCAGAAATATAAAAAGCACATACAACACAAAAATCATACAAAGATAACACAAGAATTTAACGTGGTTCACCCAACCAATCTGGGCTACATCCACCAAAACAGAGGCATCGACAATTTTATTATTCAACAGGAGATTACAATAATGTATTTCCTCACACACTCTCTACTGTTGCAACATCCTATATGGGCCTATATTTTATAGCTAGGAGTATAAAACTAAATCATAAATTCTCTCAAACAAATATAGGATGCATTAACTCCTCAACAAAATGGAGCTAATATAGCAACAAATCCTATTGTTGTCACCTACATGAGATTTTTGCCCAATTTAATAAAACTGAAAATCTCAACAATTCACATCATTAAATGATTTATTGTTATTTTAACATAACAATAAAAATATAAATTAAAAAGCTCTAGAAAATCAAAGACATTCACGCCATTATTGTAAATTTTAGTAATTCTTACCTCAATACATTATATATAAAAGTTTTTTAATTATATTATTTTTTCAAAATCAAAATTAAAATTAAAATTAGTTTTCACGGAAATTAATGATATTTATGTTGTAATATTTAGGATTTTCGTAAACTTTTTGATTGAGCATGAACGATCGTACTATTTAAATTTTAGTAATTCTTATCTCAATACATTATATATAAAAGTTTTTTAATTATATTATTTTTTCAAAATCAAAATTAAAATTAGTTTTCACGGAAGTTAATGATATTTATGTTGTGATATTTAGTTTTTTCATAAACTTTTGGATGGACCATGAATGATCGTAGTTTTGAAATTCCCTATTCAACATACTAATAATAATAGTAAAATTGCTACCATGGAAGATGCTATAATGTTTTTATATATAAATTTTAAAATTACTGTTATTTTTAATCTCAGTTTTAGATATAGTGATTTCAACGGGAAAAAGTTCTCTTACATATTCTAATGTCGAAATATGCAATAAATCTAAAATTATAGCAAGTTTACCTTCATACTCTTACGTTAGAAATGATGCTACCGAATCAACCAAAAAACAAATATCAGAATCGAATCGATCTCTTCAGGTCCTCTTCAGGTGACCACAGACCTTTTCTTAGGTTGGTGTTGCATTTTTAAAACACGTGTTTATATTTGATGATTGACATGACTGAACATTACGCATTCTGTATCACAGCAATAATAGGGCAAGTTTTATTTGCTATGTTATGCATCTATAAATACGCGGGGCAGTATACGTCCACGGTCGAATAATGTATTGATTTCGATTGAACTGTAGGAATATACTGCCTGGATGCCCGAAGCAGTATACGCCCTCCCAAAATAACGTATTGGTTTTGATTAGAACCAATACTACCCCACACCACACATTTATAAATGCATAACAGAACAAATAAAACTTGCTCAATAAAAACTGTGTAAATTGAAATAGGCTAGGAGGCAGGAAATATTCCTTTTGGGTTGGAATTTGACTTCACTTTTTATACCAGAATCTGATTTTCCTATTCTTGCACATGGTCAGTTTTATATTGCAATTGATTTTTCTTAGAATTCTTTTTTTTGAACATAAATTATTCTATCAATATAATTTTTTAATTAAAATTAATTTAAGATTTTAAAAAACTTATTTCCATTGGTTCTAAAATTATTGAAATAGAGAATTTTTTATAAGGTTATTTTTTTTATAAATTTATTTTGTAAATTTGAAAAAGATTATGTAAAAATAACATCTTTCATATAACTATGAAATCACAATTATTAAATATTATGAAGTGATTATTTTTATATAATTTTAATTAGAATTAGAAAACTATGATTATTCAAAGTGATGTGATATATATAATTTTATACAGAATTACTAAACTGTAATTATTCAAAGTGATGTGATATCTACACAGATTTCAAATTTTAAGCCTTGCAAAAGGGCCATACAGTGGCTGGAATCTCTCCAAAATAAAGCGACACCAGCATTAGAGACATTCTTTGCTCTTGATCGCTTTGACATTTCTTGTTTCTATTCAAGTTTTTCTCTGAGAGGAATCCAGATTCACCAGATAACACAAGTGACAATAACACCTTCATCGATGATACAGAGGTGGGGTATTCGCAAGGGATGAATTTCATGGCTTCAGTTGTGTGTATTTGCTCTTAGGACCTTTCCTGGGGGCCTTAATCGAGAATTTCGGAACCTCAGACAAAGGTGGAGGCCGAGCAGATAAGAGACAACACTACAGCAAGAACATGGCACAATATTGAAGGCTTGGCCATTGGGCATTCAATGTCTTCTACATGGGTGGCTTGCTTTTAGAAGGGACAGACCACCTTGTTAGATGGTGTTTGGCAATGATATCATTCTACAACCTGCACTACTTCCCGAAGCAACCTCATTTAGACTGTCTATTTTACCTGGGTACCTAGCTTTATACTCCATATAGCATTTATCAGGTGCGGTTTGCATTCTCTGCAATATTCTCACTCTACCTACTATTTTTTTATCTATCTAAATACCTCATCTTTCAATGCTTTTCATAGAATGATAAAATATCTACTCCCCCTTCTCGACTCCCCACTCTCGGAGATTTCCCACATCTTCATTCTTGCTTGTATCGCTATTTACATACTCATCTGTATCATCAAACTACATTCCCCCCCCCCCCCCCCATCCTCGCCAAACACATGCTCATTTGGAGTGATCTCTCAAAATTTTGTTGCTCCAAATTCTTTAATTTCGATTTAGAATGTATTATTACAACCAACTATAACACCCTTTTTCACTGCTGGATAAACTCCTTCACAATTTCTCGGTCATGCCACTCTATGGTTTTCAAAATCTATGAGTTCTTGTGGACTTGTCCTGGATGTTATTGTTGTTGCCGCTGCGATGAGATTAACCTCACCAAATCATATTAATCTTAAACAAACTTCACCTCTGGGTTGTTTTCTATAAAATCTGCCATTATTCCTGCAACCATCCTCGGCATCCCCTCATTGGAATACTTTCCAGTATACCTGCTCCTCCTGGATTCTGACAAATTTCAAAAGTCCCAACCCAGTAACTGTCACTCCGTATTGACATGTATTGGATCCCTGTAAAAATCTCTTTCTGTCAGAAGTGATCTTAATCTACATAAAACTAAGATCTCCACTTCTAACTTATTCTATTTCTTTATTTTTTCACCCTATTGCCCATAATCCTTCCTAATATAGACTCCTTATATGATGGCATCCATTTAAGGGTTATTCTCATTCCCACCTCTTCCAAGGCCTTGGGATGTGCATATTCTGTTAGGGGGAACTCCTAGACATTCCTTGTATATAATTGATCCCCTATCATCTACCACTTGACACCTAGCATAACTACGTGTGCTCTATCAAGGCTGCATTTATCTATTCTATTACCCTCATCATTTATTGATCTGATTGACTCCCACAACTCTATTCATGACGATCTCATCCATGCTACATTGGTGGTTGAAGGAACATATGGTAGGTGCTCTTCTCATGCCACGTTGGTGGATGACTGGGCATATGACGGGCCCTATCCTCATGCCACCTTGGTGGATGATAGGACGATTGGTGGGACCACAAACCTCGCCACAGAGTCATGCACTCTCCATACATCTGCTCTGCCACATGGCCTACATGCACCTACACTGCCACATGCTCTCCCACACTTGGGAAATAAACAATGTCCTCGCTACCCTGCTCATGCTATAAAAATTACCGAACCAACTACTAAACTAGCTTTTTGATTTGAATAACTCTCTGATAGAATCACCAGCCAAAATTAAGCATTGGTAGGGAAATGGCACATTTCTAAGATGGATGATTCGGCCATGAGAGTTTGGCTGCATTCAAAATGGCATGTTCCTCTGGATTACATGCCTACGGTGGTCAGACTACTAAATGGCTGGTATAGCTTTCACTTCTTATGCCAAGAAGATCTTGAGAATATTCAGTCCATTCCTTGGGTAAAGCGTCGCAGTTTCCTTGCATTGTATTCATGGTACATCGGGTTTAACCCTTTAAGAGAAACACCATAGAATAATTAAATTTGCATTAAAGTACAAGGGCTCCCTATTGAATTATGGTTGTCCAAGACTCTACAAGACATCGAGGGTGCCATTGGTAAATTCGTGTATGTGGATCCACGATGCTTGGGGGCTCCCGGCAAGAGAGTTGCATGGATCCTCATTGAAAAAAATTACAGGGCTGGATTTCCAGACCATATCTCTATATGCTGGAATGATTCCATGCTTACACAACGTCTGGACTATTGGGGTGTACCCTTCTGTTGCCTGAACTATCATCGAACCGGTTGCCTACTGGCACACTGCTCCCATCGCTGGAGTGCCCACCCCACATCTGTATATTGGCTGCGTCAAAGCAACTGGAAAAAGAATATTTTTCGGAGTTCTAGCTGCTCGTCACATGGGGGCTCGGAGACTCCCTCCTGTGGGAAAAGTACTCCACATCATTCACGTACTCCCACTCACTCCCCAATTGGAACCTCCACTCATCATTCTATTAAAGGTTTAATTAAATCTCCACATATTCTCATAGCATCCTCCCCTCCTTCGAATGACTTGGACCCACACACTACCACCTCCCCTATTGAACAATGTATCCCCTATTTTGCTTTTCCATCCCTGCCACCAAATGCTCCACCTCAACCTACCATAAATGACCCCCTATCAGCTACTCATATCTACTATGTCTAGGCTATATCCCCACCTCATACTACCCCAACAAACCTGGCCTCTAACAAACCTAATCTATCCTCCCCTACAACCCCGATTACATCACCCACAAATTCGGTGGATAACGACTTAGAATTCCTGCTGCAGAAAAATCCCCTAGACCTCCAGTCCCTTATAATTCACAAACCTCAAAATCATACATCACCACATATCAGCCCAACATCCACTAGAAACATTACGGCCCGAGAAAACAGCCTAAGGACAGTCGACACTTTTGTGACCATCTCTGTAAACCTCATGTACCCTGCCAACTAGATGCACCCTCCCTCATCGACATACCCATTGTTGAATCTTCTTCTGAGGCCCTTGGAGCACGGAAACTCGCTAAATGGCCCAAATGAATTTTATTCTTTCCCTGAATATGCGGGGACTTGGGGCTGCCCCCAAATTATTGGCCCTGAAGGAATTATTCTCTATGTACCACCCATTCATTATTCTTATACAAGAAACAATGCACTCTACTCTCCACTCAATTGGATACTTTCGTCGAATGCTTATGTCCTAACACATGGCTGCCATTGATGCATCTGGACTCTATGGGGGACTGATTGCCATCTGGGACCCTAACCGGGTCCAGCTACAAGCATTCACATGTTTTACCGGCACTTTTCTTACTAGAAACATTCGCAAATTTTTGGGATGTATCCATATTCTCAATATCTATGCTCCTTTTAGAGATAGAGAGGATTTCTAGCTTTGGTTGGGGGAATTGAATCTCCTGAATCTGCCATCTCTCATTTTGGCAGGGGACTTAAACTGTACTATTGGGGATCATGAATATTGGGGCCACAAATTCCGTGGAGATCCTATGGTGGACACACTAAAATCCATCATCATGGATCACAATCTGGTTGATATTAGCCCATCAAACATTGCCCCCACATGTGGTAATGGCAGAACGGGGAACTCATACATTGCAAAAAGATTGGACAGGTTTCCCATACACGACATGCTTATTGAAAGACTCAGATTGGTTTCATCCAAAATAATCAGAAACTATATTTCAGACCATCAGCTTATCATTCTCCACCAACGACAACAAGACTTTAGGAGTGGTCTTCCCTTCAAATTCAATAGAATCTGGTTAGAGGATCCTTCCTATTCCGACCTATTCAAAAGTACTTGGCTCTCTATGGAAAACAACTCCACATCACATATGGGGTTGTTCTTGGACAAACTAAAAGCTCTTCGACTTGCTACCAAAAAGTGGGAGCGAGAAAAAAAATCAGCTAAGAAAAGAACTTAGTGATATTGAACGGGAGCTGGACTCTATAAGCCATTCTCTGTCTGCTCATATACTCCCACTGGACACCACATCCAGAATACAAATCCTTGAAAAAGGAATATCGTAAATCGTGTTTATTAAGGAGATGACTTGGAAGCTGAAAAGTTGTGTCAGATGACAAAAGGAGGGGGACCGAAACACAATTTTTTTTCATAGATTTGCAAATTGCCGTCGTAAAAAAAAAACTCCATATGGGAGATTTTTGACTCGGATGATGCTCAATATCAAACACAAGATGAAATAATAAGGGCCTTTGTGTCATTCTACAAACCGACCTTCGCCCATATCCCATCGGAAGGCTCGAGAAGATTTATTATGGGGGGTATTGTGCTATCCAATGATGTTCGGTGAGGAAGCTAATAGAGAACTTTATAAATTGGTTACATCCTAATAAATTCATGGGGTCATTCTCTCTTTCCAGGGCGACAAAAGTGTAGGACCTGATGGTTGGATGGTGGAAATCTTTTCTCATTTCTATGATCCATTTCAATCTGACCTCGTAAACCTTGTTGAGGAATCTTGAAATCTAGGTATTGTCCACCCTCATCTAAACTCCACGTATATCACCCTCATTCCTAAAAATAAAACCCCACACACCTTCTCTATTTTTCAGCCCATATTGCTCTGTAATATAGTCTACAAAATCATATCCAAATCCATTTCTAATCGACTGAAGTCCATCCTGTCGAAATTCATCTCTCGACAACAATATGGATTTCTCAAACACCGACAAATACATGATGTTGTTGCTACAACATAGGAATGTCTTCATTCCATCCAATCGAAGCATGTTGATGCAACTATTATGAAAGTCGATCAAAAAAAAGCATTTGACTATTTGAATTGGGGGTACCTAAGACTAGTGTGGAGCGCTTGGAAGGTATGCTTTTTGAATAATAATCCAGTGGTTTTCTAATGAATTTCCTAACCTTTTCTGCATTATAAGTCTAAAGAATAAAAGGGTTTTGATAAATTGTGTGAAAATGGACAAACGAAGCTTAATCACCAATAATCGATGTTTTCTATGCAGAAGGATGCGGAAATAGGGGATTATCAAGCAGAAACAAGAAGCAAAGGGAAGGCAACTGCTGTCCCAGCGCTAGGGAACCGGATGCGGACGTGATCAAGTAAAATTAGAGCTGAATGATCCAGGAAGAGGACGTGGGACGCCAAGACGGAGAACGCAAGAAAGGAACGAGAAGAACTGAACGATTAGCGAATCCCTCAGGATCTCTGATCCTGAGGGATCGCTGCTTTAGCTTATCTTTTGTATCTAGATATCTCCGTCGTTTCTGTTATATAAAGATACCACGCCATTGAGCGTAGGGGAATCGATGATTGTAATTACATGATTCAGAACAAGCTGTCAGCATTAAGTTTTGCTGAGACCTGATTGTTGTGTACCTTTGTTAATGCAATCAATATAAAGGACTTTGTGTTCACTTCGTTTCTGCATCTGAAGTAGCTTTAAGCGGTGCACCATTGGTAGCCAAGGGCCCAGCTCCGACGGTCACTCGCTGTTGTATCATACGGTGATTGGTGTGGTTTGAATTATTTCCTTTGTTTCAGCAATCTGATATATCTTTCACGTGATAGACTATGCTTCTTAGTTAATCTCTGAATCTGAATAAGTTTCCTAACTCATGTCTCTGTGTTATATAAAGTGAATCTATTTGAATCACATCCCGGTATTAGTATGACTGGTATCATCATTGGATTCATATAAAATAAGTGTTTGCGAGATTTGAAGACAATATCACTTTGTTCAGAAATAGTCACATCATACATTACTCTCGGATTGTTGTAATAGCTTAGAACTTGTGCATCCATTTAAGTTTACTGTTCCATTTGATTGACGTTTCCCGTTTGCTGTTCCATTTACTTATGCTGTTCCATTTACTTATGCTGTTCCATTTGATTACTGTTGTTCCATTTTATAATTGCTGCTCCATTTACTTTCACTCATCTGCCTTTGTTGCTTTCGCGTGATAGCAGGCCTAAGACTGTCGTGAGCCCAGCAAGACGCTGCCTGACTCCCAGATCTATAAGCCCATGCTTTGGTTTCCTTCTTTATCAGTTTCTAAAGGGAAGGGTTATTGGTTCCGTACCCTTGACTGATCAATTGCTTTGTGTGATTTTGAGTTGGTTTAGTTACAGTTTAGTGTTTGTTTCCTTTCAATTCATTAGAGCGCTATACTACCGAGCATTACTTGGGCAAAACAGCCTCGGATTGAGTTACTCCTTGAAAGAACAAAACGATCCCGGATTGACTTAATAATGTGGAATAATTGGTGGTGTGAGAGACCCTAGTTATCGCTCTACAACTAGTTCTCCACAAGATCAGCATACAATCACTTGGCATAAACTGGATCATGGTTTGTCTCACTGCCGTCCAGTTCACAGTCATTATCAATGGATACCCGACTTCTTTTTTTAGAGTGGGTAGGGGCCTTCGGCAAGGTTGTTCTTTATCACCCCTTTTACTCATTCTAGCATTGGATGGGCTAAGTCTGCACATATCGCATGTTATGGCCACGTGCCTCTTCTCTCCTCTAAAGATTGGCAAAAACATCTGGATAGCTCACAGTTTTTTTGTGGATGACGTGCTGATCATGGGACTTCTAAACAAGTTTGCATGGTTGCATTTATTTCAAATTTTTTATGGATTTGGAAATGCTTCGGAACTTAAAATGATTCAAAACAAGTCGGTTATAATGTATGCATTGGAAATTTCTGAGACCATCACATATATTGCTAACTTATTTTGTATTTCCTCTGAATTCTTTTCCTCTGGTCTTAAATATCTTGGTTTTCATTTAAAACCTTGTAAGTACAAAATTATGGACTCGCAATGGCTAGCTGACAGATAGTTCCTGAAAATTTTTGGATGGGAAAACAAGTGCCTTTCTATGGGCGGACGCTTTACGCTGGTCCAAGTTGTGATAACACAATCCAGCGTTTATTGGGTGCATTTGTTCCAACTTCCTACTACCATCATAAAGAAAATAGATGAAATCACAACAAATTTTATTTGGTCTGACATGAAACAAAGGAAAAAGTATCATTTCACTAAGTTGCACCACATTACTCTACCAAAGAAAATGGATGGATGGGGCATCCTTGATCTTTGGTGTTTTGGGCAAGCTCTCCTTCTAAAATCCATTTGGTGCGGGATTTTTGAGAATAGTATCTCGAGCCATGTCATGAAAAAAATGCCTGAAGAATATGGACTTAAAATCTGGTTGCGTAATGGCCATATCGGTAAAGTTGTTGGCTCTGCTATTTGGCACAACTTCTCAAAGAATGAAACTAATTTTTTTAATATGTTGGCCTGGAAAATGGGCATTGGGCATCATATTATTATTGGTCGTGACCACATTCGGGGATTGTTTCACATCATTCCTTTCCCAGATAACATCATCGAAAAACTCCATCGAAATGGGACCTTCTTCTGGCACCAAATTATTTCCGCCTGGGAAAATGACTACCAAATGTGGAAAAAAGCAGCTAATTTAAATCTTTTGGGCTCTGATGCAGATGATTGGAAGCACATCTACACACATATGAGACTGGCAGGTCTCTACATAGAAGAAGCATGTGACTCGATTACCTGTAATGGTAAATTGACGAAAAATAATATTGTGGTAGCTGATACATACTACCAACTTTTCTATCTACAAGCAAACCACCCGAGAGATGGATGGTTCACTAAATTTCTGAGCCCACACCTTCCCATAAAAAACTCAACCTTTCTATGGCTTGTTTGGAAGAACAAGAACTTGACTTGGGAAAACCTACAAAAGAGGAACTGGTCTGGCTGAGGTTACTGTGTACTATGTGGAAATGTTGCTGAAGACAATATTCATCTCTTTAGAACTTGCACAGAGGTCTACATAATATGGAAACACTTGGAACACAAATTGGCCACCTGGGGCCGAACATTAGTGATATGGAGCTTTGGTTGACATGGTGGAGCAACCAAATTAGCCTTCGAAGACTCATCCCTACTATCCTCATTTGGGAAATATGGAAATGGCGGAACAACATTATCTTCAACAATGACAGTGAACTGGGGTCAAATGTGCTAACTAAAATTCTACAAAAGTTAGAATCTGTATTACAATTTGCTCCAAACAAAAACCCACTAGCCCATTGGGAATTTTGGAGATTGTATATCCTGCCGACTACATCGATGGGGCTTCACAAGACGACAAATGTGGATGCATATTCATCATCTATATACATCCTGAGTTATCATACCATGTACACTGGGGAGCAGGCTTTGGAACCAACGGTAAGGCAGAAGTGATGGCACTACGGGGACTTCTATGGTTCACTAAATTTCTGAACATATAAAACATCCATGTTTTGGGTGACTCCAAGACTATTATTGATTATGTTGGTGCATATACTAATATCCAAAAATCCTCTCTTCAAGGTTGGCTAAATAAGATCAAGAAAATTTGAAATTCCCTCAATCAACCCTCCATAAATCACATAAGCAGAAACCTAAATTCTAAGATGGACAGATTATCAAAACTTGGATTGAATGTAGAGCTAGATGGATTTCATGTGATCATTAAAATGCAAAAAGTCTAGCATGATGTTGGGGTATTCCCAATTCCTGGAAATACAATTGGGTTGATTCCATGCTGAATTTCAAATTTTCCTCATTTTTTGAAGCTATGAAGATGAAACAGGTCTCTTTATCAAATTGTATCTTTTGGATATTTTTGTGGGAACACCTAAATAACTCAGTATTTTGTATCCATATTTTCTTTATGGATGATAGAAAGGTCTCTATGCAGTCTCTGTATCTGAAGAATGTAAGGAATCTATTTCCATGAGTGAATATATAACTGTTTTTTTCATCTGAAGAAAAAATAGAAGAAAACGAGCTTATTTCATCTGGGCATACTTGTTTTTCCAGCCAATTTCACGTGATCACATCTGCTGAATTGACATACTTTCTAGGTAAGCAACTTAGGGTATGTAACTCCATTCATAGAGATCTACCATTTTGATATGAACATAATAGAGATGTGATATTAGATAAATCTACAAGCACGCAATTCCATGAGCTAGGTTAGATATACATGTAATCATAGTGAATAATGGAACCAAAGCTTTATGTAGTTACATGTAAAATTATTACTTAGGTTTGGTCACTTTTGTTGTATATATATTTATATTTTTTAATATTCATATTTCTTTATTACATTATTTTTTTATGTTTCATTTATATTATATTGGTAGTGCACATGATAATAAAAAATTCATATTTGTTTTAAATTTTTTAAATTAGTAACTATGACAATAAATTTAATATGGAATAATTATAATATTTATTGCCCACGGGGCTTTGGATTGACGGTGAATGGGTGCACTGTTAAGGCACTCCTTGCGATAGTGATCCAGGTGGATATTGGTGGCCGCCTGCCAAGTCCACCTGGACCCCCACCATTGTCTTTCTCAGCATTTTCAGTTTCCTTAATTATAGCACAACTTACTATTTTTAGCATTTTTCGGGTCCTGAACTTCCGGAGCCGTTTTGAGGCCCTAAACGACGTTTTTTGGGGAATCCAGGGCAACATGGGTCCATGGAATGGACTGATGTTGCCCATTCCAACAATGGTATTTCTCGGATAGATCTTTCTAACGAGCTATCATACGCGTCAAACGGAGATCATATGCTAAAGTTACGACCCCGGGAAGTTGATGTACAACTTACCCCCAAACGGGGCCCACAGTTTGGCGTTTCATCTCCTAGGGTTAGGTTTTGGAATGTGAAGGGTTTCTTTCTTGTTTCTCAACAATAAATAGGTGTTCGAGCCTCATTGTAACACAGTTCAGAGGCATGTAGCCACACATCTCTTCTCAGAGATAAGCTGCCATCGCCCTAGCTGGTTTATTTCCATTTCTGGTTGTAAGAATATTTCAGTATTTTTCATTAATGAAATGAAGTATTATTTCCGCTGCATCTTTGT
>APFE030419473.1:12676-25860 GCA_000404065.3 Pinus taeda | reverse complement strand
ATATTTTAGTAGTTTCCATTAATGAAATGAAGTATTATTTCCGCTGCATATTTGTGTATATGGTTATCTCTGTAATTTGTTGCGTTCCTATTTAAATCTGGATCAAGCAGGGTGGCAATATCCCCCCATGTTTACAGGTTTGCAAGGGGGTAGTATCCTCCTTGTATAGGGGCCTAGGGAAGTGCCCGAAGAAATTTTTTTGGACCCTATATTAGATGCGAGGACGTAGTTATGGTTTTGTGCATGGATTTCACACATGGTTTTGGGCATGATGGTTTTATGCCCATGGTATCTTGTAGATCTAGTTAAGAGCACTATGATTATGTTCTAATCTAGGGTTAATGGATTAGGGTTTATGGATGTTTTGACGTGTATATATGTATTGTAACATTGAAAGGAATATAATGAAAAATCAATCTAGTAGTCTTAGTTTTGGGATCGAGGGGAAAATCCCTCTGCATATCTATTTTATTTTTTATGCTCTCACCATTGTTTATTTTTGTTTTTAAGAATTGTTGGCTTTTGGTTGGGCTGAGCTAGGTTTGATCCTTTACCACACACCAAAGAAACCCTCAGTCATTGGCCCTTTCGGTAATGCCTGTAAGAATATCACAGTCTCACTCGAAGTGACTATGGGAGGATTCAGAAGAAGGTTTCTACAACCTTGAGGGATGATGTGATGTGGAATTTTTTTGTTTTCCTATACTTAACATTCATAATTTACTTCAGATTCATAAATTATGTCACCACAGTACATTCATCAATTAAAATATATCATATAAATCCATAAAAATTTACTATACTGAAATAAAGTGAAACCTTGACGCTACAACAAATAATAAGCAAATAAGCAGATGAAGACACATATTTTACGATGGTTCATCCCAATGTCGGAATATGTCCATAAGAACTATTTCTTATAATATATAATTTTTACAACAACTAGTTCCTGGCCTGCGCACTTAGTTGTAGGCAGGTTGTGCACTCAGCTGCAGACTTAGGCCTCTGTGCACTCAACTACAGAGACTTTTCTTTGCCACATGCTACAGATCACAACAATTCAACCATAAATATAGATCTAGATCATAAGATGATTATTCTCTTTATTATTTGACAATATTATATACTATTACATCATGGGTCCATCCTTACAATACCATGGTGTCCGCAAAACAAGTAGCTAAAACCATTACATTTTACAAAATAATATTGTTTTACAAAAAGGAGGGGGCTTCGACCCACTTTGAAGCCCATATACCATGCATTATATCTACTTCGCAGTCCACTTTAGCACTTCGTTGCTCCACTATGTAGTCCACTTAATGCTCTGTTGCATCCTTTACTTCACATACCACTCCCCAAAATGTAGAGTCTTCATCAAAATCTGGGCCAAGTTGGGTTGCACCCAATAGGCCCCCAACACCCACATGTGACTTATCTCGACTCACTCAATGGTTTTGCCTTTGTTTTTTGCTGTGACATTGTTGTAGGCCTAGTTTAACTATTCTAGAGTTTTTTTCACCCTCTTGTCCTCGCCACATGCTTCCTCCAATAGTGCCTATGTTCCATGTTATATAACCTTCTACACCAACACTATTTCACTTTATTAAAGCTCTTAAATCTTCTCATCCACTTTCTGTGATACCTTGATGGCCTCATCCTAGCGCTGAGTCCTTTCCATCAAAATCATCTCCTCCTCCTTCAGTTCCTCAATGTTTTTCTAAAGGGCCTTATTCTCATTGATTTTCATGAGCCTCTGCGAGAT
Organism: Pinus taeda; assembly: GCA_000404065.3. NCBI lineage: Eukaryota > Viridiplantae > Streptophyta > Pinopsida > Pinales > Pinaceae > Pinus > Pinus taeda. The sequence continues at coordinate 24,095 of APFE030419473.1, read as the reverse complement.
TGGTAAGGTCTTCGTAGATGCTTGAATTTCATCTAACTTTTGTCGTGTTTGTTGCATTTCTTCCTTTAGTTTTTGTACATTTGGATCTTCCTAGAGCGAAGTCTAAATTTCCAAACTTTCATCTAACATTTTCCCATAGTCCGCCAATCCTATGAAGATGCTGCCCATTAAATTCTTTAGGTTAGTCTCTATTAGGTCCCTATACTACTAGTGTAACGCATTATTGTTATTAGTAAAACCCCCTTATTATATTGTTGTGCCCATGTAGTCCACATATTGTTATTATTGTGCCCCATAGAAGCCCACTATTGTTATTAGCTAATTATATTATGACCCCTTAGACTCCTATATATAGAAAGGAGGTCTTGTCATTTGTATCATCCAAGAATTGTTCATTTGTGTAATGTAAAGCAAGTTTCCCCCTTGAAGAGTCTTATTTCTAAGGCATTGATCTATCTTTTCTATCTTTTTGTGAGCTGGTTTCATAACATTTGCTATCAGAGCTTTGGATTCTAGGGTTTCACTGCTCCAAATAGGTCATCGTGGTATTTTCACTATAACTTACTTTATGTGACGTTTGAAAAGCTAAAAAAAACCCATTTGAGAAGAAATCTTGCTGAACTGCGTGTCCAAATTTCAGATCTTGTCTCACTATACTTTCGGAGATATGATATGAGGAAGTTATGGTTTTTGCAAGCTCCAGAATTTCATCTAAAACAGGTCATCATGGAATTTTCACTATAAATTTTTTCGCTATGAAGTTTAAAAAGCTAAAAAAAAACCCATTTGAGAAGACATCATTCTAAACCTTGAATCTGAATTTCAGATCTTGTCTTTCTATATTGACGGATATATGATCTAAGGAAGTAAGGGTTTTTGCAGACTCCCGAATTACATCTTAAATAGGTGAACTTGGGAAAATCTTCATAACTTTTTCTCTGAGCATCAGATTGAATTTCATAAGAAGTTACAAAAAGAGGACAGAATATAGTTTTTTTGTGTATTTTTCAGATCTAAAGGTCAAAACAGTGGCACGTGGTATGTCATACAAGTTCATTATTTGGAAAAGGTTTATAATCAGGTCTTCTTGGGAGATTGTGCATAACTCTTTCTTGGAGAATTCCATTTTGATCAGACTGGTGGCATTGGAAAGAGGACGCAGAGGACTATTGTAGGTTGCAATTTTAGAACTGGAAGATCTAAAATTATAGAGTTAAAATCATTTCCAATCAAGCTCCTAAAATCAAGAAAAAGTGAGATGAGGAATTTTGATGGCAAGGATCCGGTAAATTGGATACTATAGATGGAGAAATATTTTGATCTACATGGTGTACCACTGTTACGAAAGGTATGTATTGCATCTAATTATTTAGAATTGAATCAATTTTTATGTTATAAAGGTCTTTGTTCTCGTAAACCACTTGTCACGTGGTCAATTTTCACAGAGGAAATGATAGCACATTATGAGGATACAAAGAGAAACACCTTCTTTATCCAATTAATAAATATCAAACAAAAGTGTTCAATGGCAGAGTACATTCAAGACATTAAAAAATTGAATATAAGAAAAAATGATATTCCAGAGAAGCAGAGGGTTGATGTCTTCATAGGGACTTTAAAGGATAGCATTCAACATGAGGTTCATCTTTGGGAACCTGATTCATTGGAGAAGGCATTTAGGTTGGCAAGAAAAGTGGAAAGTGAAATTATGGAAACAAGGAATTCTACCCCTCACAACTACAAACATGGAAGTGTTGTTTCTCCTAGCCTTCTACAACCTACAAGGGTGACACCACAATAATTGGAATAAAAAAGAGAAAAAGGACTTTGTTATAATTGTGATAACAAATACATTAAAGGTCATAAGTGTGCTGAGAAGAAATTATTTTACATTGATTGGGGAGAGGAGGAAGAAAAGGATCAAGAAATGTCAAAATAAGAGTATATACACTAGGAACCAACCCCAAAGAAAGAAGAAATAAATGCGACCATATCTTGTAAAGCATTGGAAAGAATTACCACTCCTAAAACTCTCAAGATAGAAGGACATATCAAGAATAAAAAGGTTCAAGAAGTGAAAGATCACATCGAGAAAAGAAGAAATGAATCCGACCTATCTTGTAAGATGAAGAAATTACACTCCTCAAACTATCAAGTAGAAACATAGAAGAAGAAAAAGTAAGAGTGTTGATTATTTGGTAGTCCCATAATTTATTCATTTTAAGATAGTCAAGGAATTGAATTGCTTCGTATATGCAATACCGGAGTGTCAAGTGATGGTTGCAAGTGGAGGAACCATAAATTGCTCTGGAAAGTGCCATAATATCAAGCTATCCATGGGAGAATATGTATTAAATAGCCCAATGCTTTCCAGTCCAATTGGTTGTGCTGATGTTTTACTAGGAGTCTAATGGCTACAATCTTTCGATATGATAGATTTTAATGTTCAAGAACTTTTCTTGAATTTTTTTTGGGAAGGAAAGGAAGTTGAATTGAGGGGTATCGAAGGAAAACCTAGAAAGGTAATCAACTCTCACAGCATGAAAAATCTCCTAACTAAAGAACAATGGGGTGCAATTGCACAATTATGTTCACTAGAGGATTTGACATCGAAATCGTGTATTTCTCTAGATCTCCAAAACGTTTTGGACTAGCATTCCAAGGTATTTGAGACTCCCAAAGGCCTCCTACATATTCATGATCATGGTCATGCTATTCATTTCATTCCAAGAAGTGTTCCTCCAAACATCAGGCCTTACATAGATCCATATGCCTAAAGGAGTGGGAACTCACTCAAAAGTCGTAGAAGATCCGAGTTCAAACAATATTGTGAGAACTTGATAAGGAAGGAAAAATCATATTGAATCCTGAACTAGTCACAGAACTGAGATATCGAAAGCTACGAAATAGATCAATTTCAAAGTATCTCATCAAGTGGAAAAGCTTACCCGCTGAAGATTCCACATGGGAGGACAAGAATTTATACAGAAGCATCAAGAATTACTCAAGCATTGAGGACAACACTTTTCGAAGGAGAGGGGCATGTTAGGTCCCTATACTACTAGTTTAACCCCTTATTATTAATAGTACAACCCCTTTATTATATTGTTGTGCCCATGTAGTCCCCATATTATTATTATTGTGCATCATAGAAGCCAGCTATTGTTATTAGCTGATTTTATTATGACCCCTTAGACTCCTATATATAGAAAGGAGAGCTTGTCATTTGTATCATCCAAGAATTGTTCATTGGTGTAATGTAAAGGAGGTTTCCTCCTCAAAGAGGCTTATTTCTAAGGCATTGATCTATCTTTTTGAGAGCTGGCTTCATAACATTCTCCCTTTGATCGCTTATGTTGAGCCTGATTATCTTCTTTATTTGGAGGTATCATTGTGTTGGACCCCAGTTCATAACGGGTTAGCAACACCGCCCGTCATTTAATTTCTATCAGGAGGATATATGGTCGGGGGAAAAAATGATTTTATGAGACCCCCCTTGGCAGGGGTTCAGGGGCAACACCCCTGAAATTAAAAATAGATGTAAACATGCCGCTTAAAATATTGTAATTTTGCAGTCAATTTGGGCTGTCCATTAAGTAGATGATTTGATGGTAGAAGTTATATATAATTTATGTTCTTTTCCCTAAAAGGAAACCCCTTGCTATATATGAGGGATTTGTATTGCAACTGAATAAATATGTATTCTGAGCAAGAAAGGTAGAGGAGATTGTGTGAGCGAAGAGAGAATTACAACGGATTTGTTGTAGGTTGTATCTCTTCATTTTGTTCGATAATAGAAAATCAAGGATTGGATGTTTCCCCATGGACGCAGCCCAAATTAGGTGAACCACATATATTTGTGTCTCCCTTCTTTTATGCATTTTCTGTGTTTATATTTCTACAATATTTTATGTGTTCCATTGCCCTGTAATATATAATTTTCTAACTCTTCTTGTGGCATAGTTGGTTGTAGCTTCATTTGTAGCTCACTAATCTGCATTTCATACTTGAATTGCATTGCAACAATTTTGTCCTTATGCTCCTTCACTTCAAGGCCAAGCTTAGCAACCTTTTCTTCTACTGGCTCTTCCTCTTGGACATCAAGGTCTGAAATCTCTTTACATGTGGCTTCGACCACATCTTTAATTTTCTAGAATTCCTATGCCATTTGATCCTTTTCTTTCATCGCTTGCTCAAGCTTTTGCCAAAGCATAGCTCACACTTTTTCTACCTATATATTCAGCTACAATGTATGCTTTTCCTGTAGCTTCAGTTCCTCAATAATCTCTAAGCAAAGTTTGTGTAGCCTTGACAATGACACTGCTCCTATCCTCATGTTGACATGCTTCCATTATTTAGCCTACTGTTATAGTTCTACGGAGTCTAAATGTAAATCTCTTGTAGGTATCTGTGCCGACCTCACTACAAGTAGAGGTTCTATCTTCCATTCTACTCCAACCCTTTCCTCTATCTAGGTGGGTTGTCTCACCATCTGCACTAGTATCCTCAGTTTTGTGATCCTCTTTGCGACACTTGTAAAAAGTGAGTCGTAGCCATCTTCGACTTTGTTCCAAGATTTTTTTTGTTGAACCCTTTACTTCGCACTCCACTCCCCCAAAATGCAGAGTCTTCATCAATATCTAGGCCATGTTGGGATGCACCCAACAAGAATTTGTTTGCAAGTAATTTATGTATAGGGTTAAAACCTACATTTGGTATAATAGTGTTTCGGGTTCAAGGTGATGCCTTTGCTTCTGAAGGGTTTTTCTTGGGCATGCGGTAGACCCTATTCAATTAGAGATCTATGGGATTGATTCTTGTGGTGAAAGAAGATGGTGAGAAATGGAAAGATAGAGGATCTGGTGGTGGATAAATATCAGAGGGTCACAGTAGAGCCATGTACTAAACCAACAATAATGTCCAATGAAGACTAGAAGAAGTTAGATCGGAAAGCATAGAGCATAATACAGTTGTGTATCTCAGATTCATTATTGTTGAATGTATCAGGGGAAGCTTCAGCAAAGGCTTTGTGGGATATTTTAGGGATTTTGTACCAATCTAGGTGTCCAACGAATAAACTTTTGCTATGGAAAAAGTTGTATTAACTTGAGGATGAAGAATGGAGACTCAGTGACATAGCATATGAACACCTTTAATATTGTGCTAATCTAGTTTTTATCTATTGATATTAAAATTTTAGATGAAGATAAGTGCATCAATTTTTTGTGTTCTCTACCAGATTCATGGGACAGTCTCGTTGTGGAAATAGGTAGAAATACAACTACCTTGCAATTTGATGAAATAGTCTCATACTTGTTATTCGAGGAGATGAGATGGAAAAATATTGAGGTCTAGAATGGTGTTTCCTTGTTTATATGAAGATGGTCCCAGAATAGAAACAAAAATAATTCCTCGATTGGGAGATCTAAATCTCCGGGAAACCTATAATGGTGTGCTAGAAATGCAGAAATGAAGGGCACTTCAAAAATGATTGTAGATCTAAAGCTCCTGAGAAAGGAAAGGGATTTGATGATGCTCCTTCTACAAAGGAAAAAACCACCTCGGATGAAGGTGGTGATGTGTACTTGGCTTCTTCTTCGAGTACACACGTAGATCATGAGGATTGCAAGTTGGCTAATTGGTTGAGGTGCATCCTTTCACTTCACTCCGCACAGGGAGTGGTTTTGTGAGTATGAGAAATTTGATGGTGGCGATTTATTCTTAGGGGATGATAGGAAGGCTATAATGATCAGACATGGAAAAGTCAAGTTGAAGTTGCAAGATGGAAGGATTAGAAGTCTTTTGGGCATTCTGCATATCCCTAAATTGGCCAGAATTCCTATTTCTGTAAGCTAGATGGATGATGCAGGTGTAAAATTAGTGTTCAATAAAGATACATGCAAGATGGTTCATGGAGAACTGGTATTGATGCAAGGAATTTGGATTGGAACTCTATACAAGCTTCTAGGTAGTATTGCTATTGGTGAGTGCAACAGTTCTTTGGTTCTTGAAAGTGCAGCAAAAAATCTAGTTGTCTCTAGAGAAAATACTATGTTGTGGAATCAAAGGCTTGGACATATTAGAGATAAGGGAATACAAAAACTTCATGGTAATGGTATGGTATAAGGTATGTCTAATTTCTCTATAGATTTTGATTTATGTGAACATTGTCTATATGGGAAGCAGAATTGGGTGAGTTTTCCCTCTATTGTTATGAGGGTGAAAGCGATATTAGAGCTTGTGCAGAGTGATGTGTTTGGACCTATGTCAGTTCCATCACTTGGTAAGTCTATGTATTATTTATCATTTATAGATTAATTCTCAAGGAATACATGGATATAATTCATCAGGAAGAAATTTGAAGTCTTTGACAAATTTAAAGAATTTAAGGCTTTGGTGGAAAACCAGAAAGAGAAGAAGATAAAGGTGTTGAGGACAGATAACAGTGGAGAGTTCTACAAGAAGGAATTTTAAGAGTTTTGTAAAACGTGTGGTATAGCAGAACAGAAGACTACTCCATACGCACCTCAACAAAATGGAGTTGTAGAAAGGATGAACATGATGTTGATGGAAGAGGGAAGAAGCATGCTAGGTAGTGTCGGGTTAGGATAGGAATTATGGGAAGAGGCGGTGATGACTGCAAGTTACCTGGTCAATAGATAACCTTCATAATTTTTGGAGGATAAGTATCCACAAGAGGTATGGTCTCATAAGAAACCCTCTATTTCACATATCAGGGTATTTGGATGTGATGCATATGTACATGTTCCAAAGGAGAAAATAACCAAGTTGGATAGTAAATATGAAAGGTGCATCTTTATTAGGTATAAGGATGGTTTGAAAGGTTATAAGCTTTGGAACCTCGAAAAAAAAGAAGGTTGTGTACAACTGAGATGTGGTGTTTAGAGAGGTGAAATATGTTATTAAACATGAAGTCCTACCAAAGGAACATGAGAAGATAGAGTTTGAGCAAAAGGAGGAAGAACCAGACTCTACAATAGAAGAGGAATCATAAGATGAAGAGACACAAACTCTACCTATGAGAAGATTAGTTCGAGAAAGAATACAGCTAGAGAGGTATAGTCCAAATGCTTTCTGTTCAAAATTTCTTTATCTATTACCGATGATGATCCTAGAATTTTAGTTTGTAGGTTTCTGTGGAGTGGTTTTTGAGAAATAGAATTTGGAAAATCCACAGTGTTTTTCATTGTTTTTGTCGACGTTTCGAGCCTATACCAAGACTCATCATCAGGACTTGTATTACAGAGAGGAGAAAAGCGGAAGATAAATAGGGTTTAAGGAGGGTTGCTGAGTAAGCCGACCATTTAAATAATTACTCCTATTTTCTTTAATATAAAAAATGTCATGAAATATTAGATTGTATGTATTACCTAATGTGACGTAATGTTAATGTATTAATTTATCCTTTTTTATTGTTATTATTTATTTTATTATTGATTATATAATATGTTATATTATTTACTTATTAATTATAATTATTTATCAATTTTATTAATTAATAGAATAAGAATATGTATTATGATCTATATATGTATTCTTTATTAATTATTGTATAAATTTATTTTATATATTGATTTATTAATATCTTGTTTATTAGTTTTATTAATTGGTAATATGATTAATTTATTAATTTATTGATTATTGTATTAATCTTATATTCTTATTTTTCAATTATTATTAATTGATTATATAATATGATAAATGTATATACTTTATTTAATTATTGTATTAATAATATTTCTTACTAATATAATGAAATTATTTAAAGTTTTAGATCTATGTGTTTCTATTTATTTCTATTATGCTCAATTTTTATTTGTATTAATTTTATTTTTCTATATTAATTTAATATTATTTTGTATACTAATTTTATATTTATTTATCTAGTTTTATTAAATAGGTTATATTTATTAATTCTAAATTGATTAATAATTGTTTCAAATTCCTAGAACCAAATAGAATATTATTGATGCGGGATATATAAATACATGCTTTTAATTCATTTAGTTTTTTATATTTGAATAAAGAGCATGTATTAATCCACTATTTAATTAATTAATTTATTTTATTTCATTTTGTTTTATATATATGAATGAAGGGCACTATATTAATCCACCATTTAATTAATTAATTAATTTTATTCTCTATTACTATTACAACTAATAACTAAGGTTATAAAGGGATCTATATATTGCTACTTAATGTTATTTAACATAGTTCTTTTAAAAGTTTTTTAGAAGCTTTAGGTTTTAAAGGAGAAGGTCTGATTTCAAGAAAGCCTCTAGCTCAATTCAAGAACCAACTAGATGGATTAAGACGCACGGGCCAAATGTCTTAGAGATCAAGGGGGTTAGGCTCAGAGAGGGAAAGAAGGGGGGAATAAGGGGATGGATGAGGAAGGGAGATTTATTCAATGGGCGAGAGAAGAGGATTCCAATTTTTACTATTTTCCAGACCTCCATCTCTATTAAGGTTACGGGGGTGCTTAATGATTTCAATGGCCTCACGCACTTTCCTCTTGAAATGGTGCTTCTCATTTGCAATGACCTTAGTGTCCTCAAGGCATATATGGTGGCTAGTTTTACCAGCATGCTCAGCTAAAGCTGAAGAGCGAGTTCTTTCTTTGCGGATATCAACATTATGTTCTTTGAGCCTAATCTTTACAGACCTGCCAGTTTCTCCTATATATTGTTCTCCACATGAGCAAGAGATGATATATACACCTTTTTGTTGTAGCTGTTCCTGGCTGTCCTTTACAAATTTCATATTTTGTTTGATAGTTGATAAAGGCTTGAATGAAGTTATGATATCCTTCTTTTTGAGAACTTTGGCCAGCTTGCCAGTGACACCTTGAATGTATGGGAGATAGGCACTAGAAGTCTTAGGGTTTATTGATTTGTTAGCATTGTTCCCTGCCTTGGCCTTTTGAATGGCTTTGTGGATGCTTTTATTCTTGTATCCTAAGTTGGCAAAAGTTCTTTTTAGGTAAGAAATCTCTTCTTCGGTGTGATTATCATCTGAGATTCTACAGGCTCTAGTGAAGAGGGTTTGTAGTACACCCATCTTTTGGGCTGGATGGTGATGTGAATCGGCATGGAGGTAGTTATCTGTATGCGCCTTTTTCCGGAATACTTTATGACCTATGGAACCATCCTCCTTTCTTATCATGAGAATGTCCAGGAAAGGTATGCAATTATTCTCTTCTGTCTCCATTGTGAACTTAATGTCATTAGATATGCTATTAAGATGGTTCAGAAAGTTCTTGAGTTCATTATCACCATGAGGCCAATTGACGCTGGTGTCATCTACAAACCTGACCCAGAACTTAGGTTTTAAAGGGTATGAATCAAGGGATTTTTTCTCAAATTTTTCCATGTATAGGTTGGCTACAATCGGAGAAAGAGGTGATCCCATCGCAACACCTAAAGTTTGTTCAAATATCTCACCCTGGAAGGAGAAGAAAGTAGAGCGAAGACAAACCTCAACTAATTTTGCTGTTTGGGGGTCTGTCACTTCTTTAACGACTTGAATGGCTTCATCTAGGGTAATCTTGGTGAAGAGCTGGACTACGTCAAAACTGACCATTTTGTCATCTGGGTCTAATTTCATATCCTTAATGAATTTTACAAATTGATTGGAATCCTTAATGTAAGAGCTGGTTTTGCCAACTAGCGAAGCTAAGATGCCAACGACATATTTTGCTAATTCATAAGTGGGGGAACCTATAGTTTTCACTATAGGTCTTAGGGGAACATCTTTTTTATGGACTTTGGGGGCACCATAGATTCTAGGCGTGATTTCACTGTCTGGGGTGAGGCGTTTTTTTAGCTTATCGTCTAGATTGGTTTCTTTAATAGCCTTTTTTACTAATCTTGTAATTTTAGAGATGGGGTTTGTTTCCATTTTTTTATAGCTCCCACTATTGTACAAGTGGTCTTTCATCTTGTTGACATAATCATTATGATTCATAATAACTGTGGCGTCACCTTTATCAGCTTTGAGAATGACAATGTCATTGTTATTCCTTAGGCTTCTAATGGCTTTGAGCTGCTCAGGATTCAGGTTTCTTTTAGGTGGCTTGGCCTTTTGTAAGATGACCGCGCATTACTGTCTAATGAGCTCTTTATCATTATCACTAAGAGTCTTGATCCCATCTTCCAGGCTGCAAATAATCTCTTCCTTAGGGACTTTATTAGGGGCTAGGGCAAAATTCAGTCCTTTCTCTAAAACCTCAGCTTCTTCTTTATTTAATTCATAGTTAGAGATATTAACTACTTTTTTGTTAACTGTTTTGGTATCCATTCTATCTACCATGGTGTTGGAATCTGTATTAGTGTCGTTAATTTTATTGCTATGGTCCCTATTGTTTATATATTTTTTGCTTTTATGATTTAAATTATAACCTGTTAAATTATTATCTACCTTTGAGTTTATAAAATTCAAATTATTCCTAAATAACAATTTATTTCCTGCGTACCTGGGTATAGAGCTGGTTGCCTTCGATGCCTCGTTGTCAGATTGCTGAATGTCTCCAACGCTCATATGGGGATTGCTGGAAATTGCGTTTCTGGGACTCCGTAGCTTGGTTATGCCATTCATTACAGCGCTGGAGGGATTGCATTCGTTATTTATTTCAATGTTACTGGAGAGACTACGTGAAATGTTGCTGGGGCTCTTACTCAGCTCTGCACCGTTCTCAAGGAAGAGCTTAGAACCGTTTCTGCTTGTTTCAACAGCGCTGGACAGGTTTTCAAGAGCCCCAGCAACATTTCATGCAGTCTCTCCAGCAACATTGAAATAAATGACGAATGCAATCCCTCAAGCGCTGTAATGAATGGCATAACCAAGCTACGAAGTCCCAGAAATGCAATTTCCAGCAATCCCCATATGAGCGTTGGAGACATTCAACAATCTGACAACGAGGCATCAAAGGCAGCCAGCTCTATACCCAGGTACGCAGGCAATAAATTGTTATTTAGGAATAATTTGAATTTTATGAACTCAAAGGTAGGTAATAATTTAATAGGTTATAATTTAAATCATAAAAGCAAAAAAGATATAAACAATAGGGACCATAGCGATAAAATTAACGACACTAATATAGATTCCAACACCATGGTAGATAGAATGGATACCAAAACAGTTAACAAAAAAGTAGTTAATATCTCTAACTATGAATTAAATAAAGAAGAAGCTGAGGTTTTAGAGAAAGGACTAAATTTTGCCCTAGCCCCTAATAAAATCCCTAAGGAAGAGATTATTTGCAGCCTGGAAGATGGGATCAAGACTCTTAGTGATAATGATAAAGAGCTCATTAGACAGGAATGCGCGGTCATCTTACGAAAGGCCAAGCCACCTAAAAGAAACCTGAATCCTGAGCAGCTCAAAGCCATTAGAA
>APFE030419470.1:0-15366 GCA_000404065.3 Pinus taeda | reverse complement strand
ACTGCAAGCTTGTTACTACCCTGATGGAGCTTGACTTTAAGAAGTTAAGTGACAGTGCTGCTGGACCTGTTTTACGAAATTCCATCAAATATCGTCAAATCGTCGGAGCATTAATGTTCTTAGTGAACTCCAGTCTAGATATATGCTTTGCAGTCAACATGTTGAGTCAACATATGGTTGAACCTCACCACATACATTGGATTGGTGCCAAGAATTTGTTGAGATATCTTCGTGGCACAATTACTTATGGGTTAAGATACACTACTGGAGATGTGAGACTACTTGGATACACTGATGCTGATTGGGCAGGTAGTGTGGAGGACCGTAAGAGCACTTCTGGGTGCTATTTCTCCTTGGGATCTGCTTCAATATCCTGGATGAGCAGGAAGCAGAAGTCGATGGCTTTAAGCACCGCCGGAGCAGAGTATATTGCTGCTAGCATGGCCTCCTATGATGCAGTTTGGTTGCGAAAGCTCTTAAATAAGCTGTTTGGACTTACATTGGATACCACTGTGATCCTATGTGACAACTAGAGTGGGATTCGTTTGTCACAGAATCCTGTATTTCATGATCGCTCCAAGCATATTGATTTCACGTACCACTATATTCGAGATATGGTGCAGCAGGGAGCTATAAGGTTCCAACATATCGGTACAGATGAACAGGTCGCCGACACTCTGACAAAGCCCCTAGGAAAGGTCAAATTTTTGACTTTTCAAGAACGACTTGATGTCGTTCAAAAATCCTCTGATGAGGGTCCTATATGATGTATTGAGCTCTGGGAGCTCCATGGGGGTGCGGGGTACTTCTTGGAGTGACATATGACGAACAAGGTAAAAGAATCAAAACTTTCCCTATGTATTTAATCATTAATATTTTGAGTGATTAGAATATGAATTAATTAGATAAGTGTGAGGATATTTGTAAATGCTCTCGAATGTAGGAGAACATGAGTGATTAATGATGATGAGAGAGTTGCAAATCAATTGTAACTCTTATTGGTCTCACGATTCGAGGAGCTAGAGAGGATTCTTAGGGATAAGTAGGAGTTAAAAGTGGACTTAGAGGATATTGAGGAGTTAGTTCAGTGGATTAAGGATTTGAGCCAGAATTAGTTCAACAAAACCTTTTGTATAAATGTAAGCCTAAAAGGCATAAAGAGTAAGTAGTTAGAGTAGATAAAGGAGTAGTTAGAGAGTAGTTAGAGGAGTCAGCCAGTCAGGCTGTAAGCCTACGGACAAGAGAGGAACAAAGGCCACTGATACATAAGATCACGACAAGGAAAGAGTTCTTGTGTAAATACATGTTTATTAATACAAACAACTCAATTCTGAGTTATGTGTGTGCATGGAGTAGGTTAATTGTAATGTGTGAATTAGAGATTTTGTGTCGTATATGTATGCAGGTGGAGTTCGCACAGAATTGGAGACGAAATACAGAGAAGAGTAACGTAACAACTTCCAACTATGGTTGGGTAGAAGTTTTTGAGGTAGCTCCACAGTTACGATTGTGGGTAGAGTTGCCTTAGAGATAGTAATTCCAGCAAAAGAAGTGTTGGGTAGAGTTGTTAGTTAGCAAGAGGTTCGAGGAGAGAACCATAGAGCTTGTGTTACGACTTTGTACTCATTGAAGGAAGCCTTTAGTGTTACAGTGAAGGTGGGAGAACATAAAGGCGTGAATGGAGCTAAGTTAAGGAGAGAATTTGGCAGAACAACGAAGGACCAAAACCCTTAAGAAAGCCGACATCAGAAAAGAAAGCCATTGAAGAAACAATATAAAACCAAAATAAAGTGTAGCGGGGATAGAGAGTGTACGGAAGCCTGATCGCTGTTGAAGTCCCACAATTGATCCTGGCTGTCGATCGCAAAAGTCAATGCTCACGTCACAGTCAATTGTGGGATTAAGTGATTTGATAACTCATGTGCTAGTTGAAGGGCCACAAATCGTAGGATTTAAAGGCTTCATCATCTAAAGGATATCGGGCCGTAAAGGAATCGAGATTTAATTGCAAAGGTTGACCCAAACTTTTATAGATTGGGGACTTATAATTCTCACTGGCTCCATAAAAGCGTTAAAGGTCATGCAAGTGATCCACTCGATATCGCTATGGACCGTCGGATCAAGTGGATCTTGATCAATCGTTATACAACATCAGTTGGTTTGATGATCAGGAAGAAGTACAGTTGTCGGATCGAGGGTAAGATTGGCAGTGGACATTGAAGGGAAAAAGGATTTGTAGAGAGTGGACCCAAAGAGGTTATAGGCGTGGCTTTAAATGTATTTGAAGTCAGGTTGTGTTGTCACATGTTGCTTGCGAGAGGCGATGGAAGCACATGTTGAAGTGATGCAATATTGCAAGAGCTGTTGATCTGATGAATGAAATCAATGGTGGGGAAAGGCAATCACATATGCAAGTCGGGAGTTCCGAAGGCATGTTCTATTGAGTTATAAAGTCTCGATAGAAAGATTAATGAAGGGTTAGACTATAGAAAGTCTAATGAAATGTCTTCGCGTGAGATTAAGAGAAGGGCCTTAAACCTTAGTTTATGAAGGTTTGACCAATTGGGTCAATGAGATTCTTGGGACGAATGAGGATATGCATTTTTATATGCATACTGTGGGTATAGCGGGTTATGCTTGTGTCACAGTCCATAAGTGATTCCCTCATCCCTTGTCATATGATCTCAAGTGACCACGAGCCCCTTTCTCATTCTAAGTATGGTGTCAAGGAATAACCCCTCGTTGAATGTATTTTTCCTCCTCGGACACACCCTCAGGACTATGATCACTTCATATCCACCCCTCCAACGTGGCCATCACATTGAGTGACTTCTTTGTTGTGCTCCTTCCTTTCCCCATCCTCCTTTTCCCTCCATGTAGAAATTCCTTGTAGATTCAAAATGCTTATCTGATTTGCTAAAAAAAAATACTTGAATCTACTTTAGTCATCATCAAAAAAATTAATCAATCAATAAATCATGAAACATACAAGAGAAATAATTCAATCAGCACATTACACAATGATTTCCCGGGGAAAGACACAACTAAAAACACCTGCTATCTGTATATTGCATTAGTTAGAAAATATGAGAAGATTAAAATGCTTTTCTCAAGCCCGAGCAACCTTTGCACTATCTCGATATCTCTCACAACTTCCTGGACAAGTCTTGGCCAATACTTAACCAATTTTCTTCTTTCCCAAGTCCCTATTTACTTGTGCTATTTCCTTGGGAATTAGCCCCTATTAATTAGGGAACTTCCTCAATTGGAATTGGACAATCCATCATAGGCCTTCCTCTGATTGCATGCACCACCTGTACAATTTGGATAATTGTACAACTGATAGTACACTGCCCTTGAACCCAATCTCAACTGGGTAACTCTCATATCTGACATGCATGAGTTATTTATGGCTGAATTATCAGTTAACTCTTTGAACACATGAAACAACACCCCACTGTCTGGCCTCCTACTAGTTCCTCCATCACTTGGAGCTAGTTTAACTGACCTTAACTCAGTTAAACTGAATTAATTATTTACAACTCAAAATAAAATCAACTAGGGCTCCTATAAAGTAGGAGACACTCTACATCACTCAAGTTAGATCCTAAACTCGAATTCACTGAGCCAACTAAGTCAAATTAACTTAGTTAACTCGTACAAATTGTCTTGTGATGTGGAGTTACAATTTGTCTCCTAATTTAATTCAAGAGAAAAATAAATCAAGATTTTTCTTGTTACATTTTCAACACTCTCTCTCAACAAGAAATGTATTATTAGATACCCCAATCATGTCTCTATAGAACTTGAATTTTCCTCTTGAAAGTGTCTTAGTCAAAATGTCTACATCTTTTTCCTCTATAGGAATGTACTCTAACAACATGATTCTCCTCTGCACACAATCTCGTAGATGGTGATACCGAATGTCGATATGCTTCAACTGATCATGAAAAACTGGATTCTTAGAGAGTTTGATCCAACTTTGATTATCACAATGAATCACTGTAGGACCCATCTGCTGACCAAATAACGCAACAAGGATCTTCCTCATCGAGATAGCCTCACAAGTTGCTTGACTAGGATCCATGTACTCTGCTTCTACTGAACTGAGTGCAACTGATCTTTGCGTCCTTCTTACCAAGAAACTCTCGCTAACCCAATATTGAAGATTCCCCCTGATGTGCTCTTTCTATCTGATGGACTCCCTGCCCAATCTGCATCTATGAAGCCTTGAAGCTTCACTCCCTCTCTCTGTTTGTACCAAAGACCAAATTGAGTGGTGCCTCATAGGTATCTCAACACATGTTTAGCTGCCTTCCAATACAGTTTGGTTGGCTTAACAATTGCTTGACTAAGCTGGTTAACTACAAAACACACTTTCGGTCGTGTGTTCACCAAATACATAAGTGAACCCACAAGCTTCCTACAAATAATAGCCTCCACTAATTCACCTAAGGTAACAACTTCCTTCCTCCAATTCCCTGCTAGAGGAGTCTCCATGGGTTTGCTGCTCTCCACGTGGAACTTCTTCAGTATCTCAGTGACATACTTTCCGTGAGAGACAAACAATTCCCCACCTCCTTTCCATACTTCCATACTAAGGAAATAATGCATGAGCCCCTTGAATTCTCTTGCAAGATCCTCTTTGCAAGATTTGACCAGCTTCTCATCACCTGTTAGAATTAAATCATCGACATATAATACTATAATCAATAATTTACCTTCAAGCATGATATGGTAAAGGTTTGCATCTGCTTCACTTTTGGTGAAGTCTAACTTGGTGAAATATCTATCGATCCTGGTGTAGCAAGCAGGAGGTGTTTGTTTCAATCCATACATCGCTCACTTGAGTCTACACACATGCGACTCTCTGTTGAAGGTCTCAAATACTTCCGATTACTCTATGTACACCTCTTCCTCAATCACTTCGTTGAGGAAAGCTGTCTTCACATCCATCTGATGTATCTTCCACCCATCTGCACTAGTAGTGCTAGAATAGATCTGATTGAAGAGTACCTTAATATTGGAGCAAAGGTCTCCTCGTAATCAATTCTCTCCACTTGAGAGAACACCTTGGTCATAAATTTGGCATCGTGTTTCTCGACACTCCCATATTCTGCTTGCTTCACCTTGTAGATCCAACTGGAACCTACCACTGACTTATCCTCGTGCCTTGGGACAACTTCCCAAGCACTGTTCTTGATAATGGAGTTATACTTCTCTACGATGGCATCAACCCATATTATTTGCTGCACTGCTTCCTCAAATGAGGATGGCTTAGTCTCTACACTCTTGCTCATTAGGGCCATGTAGCCAGTGTACCAATCTGGTGGCCTCCTCTGCCTGTGCTGTGATGTGGGTGGTCCCACATTCTCTCTAGCATCAAGCATCAATCTGTCAACTTCTCTGGTGGGGTTCCTTCCATCTTTGGATGACTTTGCATGAGTGGGTGCTTCTACTCTCTACTCCTTGTTGGGTGCGTTATATTCTTTCCACGACTACCGGATGTAGCGCCCCAGGATTTTTTTGTTGGACCCTATATTAGGTGGGCGGTCCTACCTATGGTTTTGTGAATGGATTTCACACATGGTTTTCTGTCCATAATATTTTGTAGATCCAGTCAAGGAAACTATGATTATGTTCTAATCTAGGGTTTATGGATTGGGGTTTATGGATGCTTTGACATATATATATATATATACATTGTAACATTGAAATTAACATAATGAAAAATCAATCTGGTAGTCTCAGTTTTGGGATCCTGGGGAAAATCTCTGTGTATATCTATTTTATGTTTTAGGCTCTCTTTATTGTTTATTTTCTATTTTTAAAGTTCGTATGTAGGTAATTTCTGTATGGGGTTAAAACCTTCACTCTTTTCCATGTGGGTACTCCACATCATCTTGAAGTTCTTCCTTTGGAGCTAAAAGCTCCTCATATGCATGTAACTGAATCTCCCTCTCAAGGGAACATCTCATGGCCTTCTCTTCATCAAACTTAACATCTCTACGAACAAATCTCATCATGTGAGATGGCAGGTACACCCGATAGTTTTGAGGTGTATCAAGGTACCCCACAAATTTACCCAACTCAACTGTCAACTCTAGCCTTTTCCTTGCATCCTTGGTAACATGATAGTAAATTGATGAACAAAAGATCCTGAAGTGTGAAAAATCTGGTTTCTTCCCTGAAAAATCTTCTTCTGGTGTACTCATCTTGAGAATCCAATGAGAACTCTTGTTCCACACATATACAATTGTGTTGCATGCTTTTGCCACATGTGCAATGGTAGGCCCTGATCATGTAACATCGCCGGTGCAACTTCCACAATACTTTTGTTATTATTTTCATCCACCCCATTTTGTTGTGGGTTATGGGGTGCTATTAACCCTCGTCGAATTCCTTCTGATGCATAGAAGTTCTTGAATTCATTCGACACATATTCTCCACCCTTATCGCTCATGAGAGCCTTCACTTCCCTCTACTTTTCTGTGGAGGCTGTCGAGAACAATCCACACACATCTGAGTGAACTCTTTCAAGGATCGCTTGCGCTTCACTGTCCTTATCATGAAAGGTGGATTTGGTGTACTTCCCTAATGTACACCCTTTGCATGTGTCTCTTTTCACTTGGGAAGTCTTGTAGAAATATGATACATGATCTTCAAGGCTCCATGGTGCAAATGGCCTAATATTTTATGCCATAATTCACCGATGTCTCGGATTTGCACCTTCTCTGCTTTCGTGCTCAAAGAAACATAGTCATCTGCATCCAATTTGTAGAGGTTCTTCACCTAAACCACGTTATGCTTCACTTGTCTCGTGGCAATGTGACAAAGGAAAGCCTTTCCTTTGCTAAATATCACATCGTAGCCACGGTCTTCCAACATAGCAATTGAAACTAAATTCTTCTTCAAACTTGGAACATACATGACATCTTTTAATGTGAGAGGAGAACCATAATCTAAAAAGTAACAATACCAATGCCGATCGCGGCGTCCATTATCTCCCATCTTGATGTGCATCTGGAGGTTCTTATCCTCAAAGCTACTGAAAAATCCTTTGTTTCCCGTCATATGGAATGAGGCTCGACTATCTAGATACCACACACTACCCATCACTGATGTCACCATGCATGCAATAAGGGGGAATTTCAACTCGAATTGTGAAACTAGAGCTTCACCTACACTCCTCCTTAGGGCTGTTATGGGAATAATACACCCTAGGGTATGGTTAAGCAACACAACAAAGAAGAGGGCATGCACCAACAAGAAAAAAACAAGCAAGTAATCTTAATACTTAAACTACTAAAGTAGGAAGAAGAAGTATTACCTGAAGGTCCTATGTTTGAGGTCATTCACGTAGGTTCCAAACCCTCTTCTTCCTCCAATGTTTCAAAACCTACAACTCATTCAAGAAAAACACATATACCAGCAATAGTTCAAATCATGTTCATGATATAAATGTTAGATCATATAAGCATATAAGTATAAAACATAAAATCATACATAAGTTAGATTAGAACATGAATTAAAGCATTAAGATCATAACATCAGGAATAAAACATGGCTTCTTTATTGATGACTACAAAAGGATGTGGAAGAATACAACTCGATTCATCCACGAATCCAAGTGAAACCTTCCTCTGGATCCATCTAGCCCAAGCCTCAACAATCCTCTTTCAAATGAATACACATGGATGCCATATCAAGGAGATGGACATCACAATGAGGAAACAAAAGTTTCCTGTAGATGGGAGTGTAGGAGGCACAGGGATAAATCAGACTTGATCAGGGACAAGTTGGATATAATGTCAATATCCTATCTTTCTTTCCCCTTAGGCATTCCCCATGAGGTTTATTTATATCACCTCAAAACATTTTTTTTTTTCAATTGAGAAATAGTTAGGCCAAATGCTCCTGCAGGTAGGCTTCTGGTGTAACCCGTAAACCCCGCCCAAAAAATAGGGATTTTATATTTTTTTTCATATTTTAAATCATATACGCGGGTTGGATATCGCTGAAATCGTGTGTGCACATGCTTTTTACAGGGCAGAGTTGCGTATGGAATTTAAAATAATAATTTTTAATATTTGGACCAACTCTGAAGTGAAAGGGCTGCCCAACGCCATGACTCAGGGCATGGAGTATACAAAGGTGGTAAATGATGCTATAACAGATGCCCCCTAATATATGAGGTCAGAAGGGGTACATGATGGCTGAAATGTATTAAGTGTATAGAAAGAATCATGCGAGGACTTGAGAGGAGATCACTAGTTTCTAGCCTGCCAAACCAGTGGAAGAGATCAGAAAGAAAGCTCATGTCTGAGGAAGGCATACCCTTGCTCAGAGATAGTAAAGCATGTATGCATATCAAGTGTAGAGTGGATCCAATATGTATACAAGTACAAAGGAAACTACGAAATACATAGTGGATCATCTGATCATACCCGCAAAAGTACATATCAAGGCCATGTCACAATATCACATATCGAAGAACTGATCAATGATGCTTAAGTAGATATATGATCACTGAAGTGATATAACGGATCCTCAAAAGTACCAAGTTAGAAAATGGAATAATGGTACTGCATGGAACTCAAGTGCCAACATATACGATGTTGCTGTGATGAACTGCAACATATAAGGTGGATGGTGTCACTGATAGTAAACTGGAGGCACTAACATGTCAACCATGAAATGATGTTGCAACCTGAGGTCTTCACCGACCGCAATGGTACATTTCTACACTATGGGAATAAATGAGGTGAAGTCGACCATGTGAGAAATCGTTTGATTTTTGGTCATTGATGTATACCGTTAACAAATGTGAGACAACTCACCGATAATGATGATGAAAGTTAAGGTACCCCAGTACAATATAACAAGTACGAATAAATGAGTTGAACTCAAACACTTGAGAGAATCTATCATTCAAGATACATTGATGTATTCTCACTGTCGATAGCGAAGGAGTCTGCCACTAATCACTGCAAACCTAAGGTACTGAAAAAATGACTCTAGATCTTATTCCTAGAGCAATGAGTCAGAGTTGATGGGAAAAGATCTGTTGGAAGGAAGGGATTAAAGCATTCTACATCAATCCACCACGAGTGTAATTCACAGGCCAATAATGTAGAAGGAATCAGACGAAGAAAGATGAAGTAACCAAATTGAAGCACGTTTCCGACGTATAAAAGATGTGGCTAGTAGATGAAAAAAACCATCTGAACCAACCAATAATGAAAGGTGACACAAAGGCGAGAATCCACCAATAGGGTTAGATGGAAACCAAGGTACTTCACGAATCGCAATGTGTGATAATGTAAGTTAACGTCGAAGACAAGGGAAACCACTCAGTCAATGACCCATAATACTGATCGATGATGAGCACAAGGTCACCTATCAATGATGGAAATAGGGCCAGGGTGTGACTCTAGGCCTACTCTCAAAGCAATATGTCGAAGTCGATAATAGTAGACCTGCCAACAAGAAGTCAATGTAGACCTTCTTAAACCAGCATGTGCAAAGGACCAAATATTTGATGTGATACTGAAGATAACTTTGACACACTGGATATGGCCGACTAAATATGAGTCAAGAGACACCGTAGAAAGGCAAACTCAGTTTTACTTCCCTTGAACAAAAGCACGAATCAAATGTAACTGTATGGAAACATATGATAACTTTGTATAAGTTTGTCATGCATGAGGCATAAACAAACTCTCCATATGATTGGAAGAGATAACCAACTTGAGGAGTGCTAACTCAACAAAAAGGTTATGGATCTCCTAAGTCAAGCTAAATCCCATCCCAATGGAGGAAAATACTTGTTTTGAGTGCTTTGTTCAAGGGCGACACAACTGACTCTTGTTGCCATCAAATATGGAAGTAAAGTCCTGTTCTCGATATTTTTTGGAATATCTTATTTTTTTTCCTTTTTCATATTTTAAAACCCTGAAAGAGAATAAAATAATGCCTATGGTATAGTGGAAAGAACGTGAGTCAAAATACAAATGCACTAGTTCCTGGGAGGTGAGAATTCCTATGCTCAATGCAAGGCGACAAAGCTTGCCAATGGCACTCAAAGGAATGTTCTTTCCAGGGGCAAAAGGTGTCAAGTTGAAGAGGCTAGCTGATTGCAAGGTTGATTTTGCAAAAAGACATGGTCAAAAAGTGGCCTATACACGAGTCCATGTGAAACCGGCTTAAGGCTAAAAGGCACAAATAGTCAAAATGCAATGCAATGATATAACTCAACATGTGGGAGTCTCTAGGGTATAAATCTAGAAAGACAACAAAGAAGAAGGAGAATGAAGCTTCATCACAAAAAGTCATGGCGGGACTAAAGAGGACTCACGAGCATACTCAATCTTTGCAACATGGGCAACATATGTCAACGAGGATCTAACTAGGAATCCCATGTCAAAGAAGGCTCTACCATCATGTCATGATTTTATAAGTCGGTGAGTGAAAATGGTTTTAAAATCATAACCCAATAGGGTCAACCCTAAGGCAACATATTGCAGTATGGAGGCTAGAATGCATAATGCAACGGAAAAGTGATATTCCCTAAACTATATGTAGTGATGAAAAATGATACTTGCCATTGGTTAGCGGTCATGGAATCGAAGCAGTAGAAAAAATCTCAAAGTCTTCAATCTAACCTGAAAGACAACCTATCCCAACACTGAAAGCCAAAAGGTCACAAAGTTTATAAAATTATTAAAAGTAAAACATAAAATTTGTAAAAGTGGGTTTTTAAAAGTTTTTCAAATTACAAGTTATAAATAAACCTTTTGGCTCAACAAACCTCATTTGTGTTTTGAACAATTGAGAGAAGGAGCTCTGGAGCAAAGACCAAGAACCACAATCCACCCTATTTATCGGCCTGAATAGTTACCAAATGTCCAGGTATTCGTCAAATTCGATCTTTGAATGAATTTATGTACATTTCAAGTATTTTTTAAAGAATTTTACCGTGGAGTTCTTTTTAGATTTTTACTCTGCGCATATGCAGGTTGGGCATATCAAAGTCGCGCATGAGTAAGCCCTATACGTGATTGTGTATGAAGTGAAACCACATGTTCACAGTGAAAAATTTCAAATTATGAATTTTAATGGATAAGAATGCTTGAATTGGAGGATGACTATCACATGGAAAGAAAGTGAGCATAGTGTAGTAGACAAAGAAGTAATGAATGACCCACTGTCACTGTATCCATTAAGAGGGTGTGGATTGTTGAAAATTTTCAAAATGCCTAATATGAAAACCAACACAAGGTTGTTGGAGATGCTTGTGAATTACTGGGTTCCATAAGAGGATGCTTTTATGATTGATCAAGTTCCCTTACGAATTGAAGTAGAAGATATCTACTTCATCACTAGACTTTCCTGAAGAGGAGAGCTAGTTAACTTGCAACGGAAAGTCCGAGGCAACCTCAACGTAGATGATTATATTCACATATATTGCCCCAAGAATAATGAGAAGGTAGGGACACAGATCCCAATAAATAATGTGGAGAGTATATCCTTCATAATTCTCCTTTTTACTATTGTGAGGGTAGCAGGTTCAATTTCATTGCACCAAGCATCGCGTGTTACAAAGAACCTAGCAGTCGATTTCCTCACCACAGTCTTTGATTGGTGTACAACCCTCTTGATCAATCTAAAAAACAACTCACTCCTAGAAAAAAGAGTAATACCAAACATTTTGGTTATGGTAACATCCTTTGCACTTTTTTCTTTGAGAGGCTACCAAGGCTTTGACCCAAAGTGATCTCTACCATCAGCAACTCGAGGGATCCATGTAGATGGGTTGATTTGATGAAGAGACTAGGGGGTGGCAAGGTCCCTAGAAAATTTTTTGATGACAAGTTTTTACTTTGGTGGGAACAAGTCATTTCCATCGATGACTACCCCTATGTAGGCATGGACTTTAGAGGGGATCCAGATCTAGTGCTTCCACCAGACGCTGCATGGGGTGCCATAGGTAAAAATAATTTTAAGATTTTAAATTTATTTGATTTTTTTGGATTTCAAAAATTATGAATTAAAATTCTTTTGATGAGACAAAGATTCTTACAAAATTATTTGATCATGATATAGATATGGGACCAGTAAGACTTGAGGGTTTGCCCAAGCACAAGTGTCATGGAAGAGACGTGGAGAGTGCCGCAGTTGAGATTGAGATACTCCTCCATACTGTACAAAGGAACTTGGATAGGTTGACTCACCAGGTACGTATGGCAACAATAAAGGATCTACCAGAGGCTATGCAGAGACATGTGGTAGGAGTACCATGAGATTGGGTGCGACTCTTTCGATGGGTGGCTAATGCCACCGTCTTCTTCCGAGATGCACATTTGGGCCTAGACCCATAGATATAGATTAGAGATGTCCATATTTTTATAGGCATGATTGGTCTTAAGCCCTAATTTTGTAGGACATTTTGTCCCGATTTTGTATAACATTTCAAACATAAAACTTCTATCTATATATAGGCGGTTTCATGATGTGATGATTATAAATACATATGATGTTTGGTTATTTTTGATTTTTAATGTGATGAATGGTTAATATTCCAATCTAATGCTTGATTAGCTATGGATCAAAAAATGAGTTTTCTGATCATGGGATATGAATAAATGTGATAAAGTCAAATGATCTTTGTAATAAACGCACTCTCAGAAAATGACGATATAAATAAGGATATCTCACGCGATAGATGTTGTTTAACTGAGAAACCACCAGTTGTGAAACCAAGTATACTACTAAGGAATCAATACCAAGAGGTATTGCTTCAGATTGTAAGATAACCACAGCAGTATATTCAACAAAATTATTTGAAGCGGGGCTGATACATATGCCTCTTGCAACCAACAACTGACCATATGGATAGTAAATCACCCAAGCCGTAGAAGCCAAATTCTAGGTATGTCAACTAGCACCATCGACAAACCATAGATATACCAAATCATCCATCAATACCTGCCAAAGCAGATCAAAAATATCGATATCACTATGAAACCTATAGACAAATATGCACAAATATATACAATATCTAGAACTAAGCAAATGCTAGGCAGAAACCTGGGCATAATACTTTTTAAGATAGAGCCTATTTTTGGGCTCCGACAACTCGGTTCTATCAAAATTAACTAATTTTTAAGCTACCCTTTTTAAGACCTTTTTAATGATAAAAGGACTTTACCACATGGGTTTAAACTTACGTGCTCCCAAGGTGTCTTTGTCTTGGTCATAGACCAGGACAAGGTCACCTTCAGAGAAAACCCTAGGATGCACATCCTTATCATATTATACTTTTACTATCTTTTAATGATCTTTGTTAATTGTAACAACATCTCGACGCTTCTCGTTAAGATGTTCCAAATGAATGAGGTTTTCTTCAAGACCAGAAGTGTCTAGAAGAAGTTCTACAACTAATTTGAGAGAAGGAATTTCACATTCCACAAGGAAGATTGATTCCAAACCATAAGCTAGTTGAAAATGAGTGAAAATCAACGCTCTTAACTGACATCTGGTATGCCCAAAGCGCAGGATATAACATGATATTCCAATTGGATCGAGCCTTATTAATTGTCCTTTGTAGGATAAATTTCAGGGATTTATTCACGGCTTCCACTTGACCATTGGCCTGAGGATAGTAAGGAGACGAATGCTCCTGCCGTAAACCCAAATTCAGAGCCAATTCAACCATCATCTTGTTCTGGAAATGAATCCCATGGTCAGTGATAATCTCCTTTGGAATACCGAAACAAGAAATGACTTGGTTGAAAAGAAACAGGGCTACTATTTCGCCATCATTCACAATAGTGGGCATAGCTTCGCCCACTTAGTAAAGTAGTCCACTGCTACAATAATATACTTATGACGTTTTTCCGAAGGTGAGCTACAAGTTGTAAAATAAATGCCCCACTTTGTGAACAGATCGGCAGTACTAACAGGAAAGAGTAGAGCTAGATGAGTGCGCATTTTCCGAATATAAACCTGACAAGGATGAATTTTTTTGACCACTTCAACACAATCTTTGAAAATCGAAGACCAAAAATACCCTGCATGCAAGTTTTTTTGGGTTGTAGCAAGTCCATATAGATGACCAATTCAAGCTCCACTGTGGCAATCATCCAATGCTGACTCAACTTATTCTAAGGTTAAGAAGTGTCTAAGGATTCAATAAACCCCGTGACGATATAAAGTTTCACCGGTGATAACATAACTTTTTTCTAAGTGATGCAATTTTCTTTGCTCATCCTTTGAAAAAGAGAGGGGAAACTTCAAAGTCTGAAGATATATTATAATATCTCCATACCAAGGATCTTGTGAAGAAATAAGAAAAATATGCTCATCAGGGAATGATTCCTCATAAACTATTTCTTCTTCACAAGGCAACTTTGAGATTAATTATGCAAATACTAACGATTTCTTAGATTTGGATGACAAGGAATTGAGATCAAATTATTTTAAAATAACAATCCATCTATTATATTTGTCCCCAATCACTCACTTACTGAAAACAAACTGAAATGGATTGACATCCGCCAAGACAAAAGTTTTTCTAAGTAGAATATAGTGTCTAAGTCGCTGGAGAACATCAACAACTGCAAAAGCTAATCTCTCTACAGGAGAATATTGTAGTTCAAGACCTACCAAGCCTCAACTCATATAATAAATCACGTGCTCACGGAGAGCATCGTCTTCTTGAACCAGAACCATACCGATGGTTGATTCTGCAACAGTGATATATAAGAGGAAATCCCTGCTATAATCAGGTGGACTTAGTAATGGGGCAGAGGTCAATACTTTTTTCAAAGCATCGAATGAGCGCTAAGCGAAATTGTCCCATAGAAATGGAACTCCTTTCTTTAGAAATCACATAAATCCCTTTGTAATCTCATTGTAATTGACAATAAATCTCCTCTAAAAATTGGCTTTTCCTTGGAGACTTTGAAGTTGACGGATGGTAGATGGGGGAGGCAACTGAAGTATTGCCTCAACCTTGAAAGGATCTACATGAATCCCTTTAGTAGATATGTTTAATCCCAATAATCGACCGGATGTGACAGAGAAAACATAGATATTCAGAGTCAACCAGATTTTATAAAAACGACATCGCTCAAAAACCAATCGAAGATGATGACGACGATCAATTCTCTTTCGAGAACGAGCAACTAGGTCATCCAAATAAGCTTCGATTATATGTTTGATATCTTGGAAAGCGTAGGACATGGCCCGTTGAAAAGTAGCTCCAACATTTTTAAGGCCATAAGGCATCTTTTTGTATGCAAAAGTACCCCAGGGGCAGATAAAAGCTTTCTTATGCTAATCTTCAAGACACATAGTGATCTG
>APFE030419464.1:95077-124894 GCA_000404065.3 Pinus taeda | reverse complement strand
TTTATCTTTAATTCTTCCATCTTATCATCCATGCCATCCATTTTAGCGTCCATGCCATTCATCTTAGCTTCCATGCCATCCATCTTAGCTTCTACGCCTTTCTTTAAACAAACTATCTTAGATTCTACACATTTATTTAAACCATCCATCTTAGCTTCTACATCTTTCTTTAAACCATCCATCTTAGATTCTATTACTTTTATGCAAGTGACACTTGTTGCACTCGGTCTCGTAATTTTGATATATCATGTTGCATTTCTTCCTCTTCTTCATGAGTCATGTTAGAGCTTTTAGGTTTCTTACTAGGGGTGTTTGCATTTCTTTCCTCGTGGCATCAATTACTATATAATGCTTTACTATGCCCTTTGAATTCCTTCAAACTAATTTTTCAAACCAAGCTTATGCAAAAATTTAAAAAAAAACTACACACCATTTTTCACTATGTAGGAGCTTGATATTGAATCTGATGTATCTCTATAATTTAGGATAATCCAGTTCAGAAATTGAGATCTGTAGTAGCCCTCTGTGTCCTCTTTCCAATGCCACCAGTCTGATCCAAATTGGATTCTCCAACGAAGATTTATTCACAATCTCCCAAGATGACCTGATTATAGACCTTTCCAGAAGAGCGAACTTGTATGAAGTGCCACGTGTCACTGTTTCTACCTTTGGCTCTAAAAAATATATACAAGAAATTACAGTCCATTGTATTTCTGTACCTTCGTACAAAATTTCAATCCGATGCTCAGAAATAAAGTTATGACGATTTTCCCCAGGTCACCTGTTTGGAATGTAATTCAGGAGTCTACAAAAAGACCAACTTCCTCAGATCATATCTCCGCAAATATAGTGCGAAAAGCTCTAAAATTTGGACCAGAGATTCAGTGCAATTTCATCTCAAATGGTTTTTTTTTCTTTTGAAACGTTGTAGAAAAAAAATTATAGCGAAACTTCCACAATGACCTATT
The DNA here is from genome assembly GCA_000404065.3 of Pinus taeda. Taxonomy (NCBI): domain Eukaryota; kingdom Viridiplantae; phylum Streptophyta; class Pinopsida; order Pinales; family Pinaceae; genus Pinus; species Pinus taeda. The sequence continues at coordinate 123,926 of APFE030419464.1, read as the reverse complement.
TGGAGCGGCAAAACCCTAGAATCCAAAGCTTTGATACCAAATGTTATGAAACCAGCTCACAAAAAGATAGAAAAGATAGTTGAACGCCTTATAATTTAGCCTCTTCGAGGGGGAAACATCCTTTACATTACACAAAAGACAAAACCTCCTTTCTATATATAGGAGTCTAAGGGGTCACAATATAACCAAGCCAACCTAACAATAATAATATAAAGGCACAAAAATAACAATATAGGGATTCTATGGGGCACAATAATAACAATATGGGGACAATAGGAGTACAACAATATTAATAAGGGATACAGCTACAATATTAATTGGGGCATAAATAGTATTATAGGGACCTAACATAGTCCCTACCATTCTATTTATTAGCAACACACATACCAAGCCAAGTTAACTAAGATTTTTCGATTGGGGATGAGGGGTATATTGATGCTGTTAGGTCCCTATACTACTAGTGTAACCCATTATTGTATTATTGTGCCTTTATATTCCCCATGTTGTTATTATTATGCCCCATCGAAGCTCACTATTGTTATTGTTGTGCCCCTACAGTATTATTGTTATGTAGGCTCTGATTGTATTGGTACACCTTAGACTCTTATATATAAAAAGGATGTATTGTCATTTGTATCATCGAATAATTGTTCATTTGTGTAATTTAAAGGAGGTTTCTCCCTCTAAGAGGCTTATTTTGAAGTTGTTGATCTATATTTTCTATCCTTTTGTGAGTTGGTTTCACAAAAATTGGTATCAGAGCCAGGTTCTAGGGTTTCGCTGCTCCAAACAGGACATCATGGAATTTTTGCTATAACATTTCTCTACAACGTTTCAAAAGCTAAAACAAAAACCCATTTGAGCTGAAATTGTTTTTAACCTCAGGTCCAAATTTCAGATCTCGTCTCGCTACATTTGCACAAATATGATCTGAGGACGTTAGGGTTTTTGTAAGCTCCATAATTCCATCTCAAACAGGTCATCGTGGAATTTTCGCTATAATTGTTTTTCTACTAAGGTTCAGACTTTGAAATTGAAACTTGTTTGAGCTAAAATCATGGTGAAGTTCTAGTCCAAATTTCACATCTTATTTCACTACATTTAGGAGATACCATCCAAGATAATTAGGGTTTTTGTAGGCTCCCAGATTACAACCCAAATAGGTGACCTTGGGAAAATCGTTATAAATTTCTCTCTGAGCATCAAATTTAAATTTAATAAGAAGTTATAGAAATAGGATGAAATATACCTTTTTGTGTATTTTTTTAGGTCTGAAAGTCGAAACAGGGACACGTGGCACTTTGTACAAATTATCTCTACTGAAAAAGTATCTAATTAGGTCAACTTGGGAGATTAGGCATAATGCTTTCTTGGAGAATCCAATTTTGATCAGACTGGTGCCATTCAAAATAGGTCACAGAGGGATACCATAGGTCGCAATTTTAGACCTTGGAGATATGAAATTTTAGAGATACAAGATATTCAAGATCGAGCTACTAAAAGAAAGAAAAAGAATGACTCAAATCAAGAAAATATAAACACCTAGTAAGAAAAATTGGAGGGATGATTTGAAGAATGTGATTGAAGATATGATTAATGAGATAAATGGTATAGAATAAAAATTGAATGGAGACCTGGAATATTTAAAGAAAGGCGGGACAAAGTCATTGCAAGAAAGGCTTTCTAATCCCGAAAAGGTAGTAGAGGAAACTCATGATGAGAACAAAAGAAATTTTAGTCATGATTTCATAGACTCTAACATTGGATTGAAGACCCACCATATTCCAAATTTCGATATGAGGAAATTTGATGTCAAGGATCTAGTAACTTTGATACTAAAGATGGAGCAGTATTTTGATCTACATGATGTGAAACTGCCACAAAGGGTACGTATTGCATCTTTATATTTAGAACCGAATCAGTTTGTACAGTATAGAGGGAATTGTTCTCATAAACAACTTGTCACCTGGTCAATTTTCATAGAGAAAATGATAGTACATTATGAGGATACAAAGAACAACGCCTTCTTTAGTCAATTGATAAATCTCAAATAAAAGGGTTCAATGGCAGAGCACATTGAGGACTTCAAAAAATTGAATACAAGGGTAAATGATATTCCAGAGAAGCATAGGGTTGAAGTCTTCATAGGGACATTAAATGATAAAATCAAACATGAGGTTCTCCTTTGGGAACTTGATTCATTGGAGACAAGATACAGGTTGGCAAGAAAAATTGAAAGAAAAATTATGGCAACAAGGAAGCCTATCAATCATAAATATAAATATGGAAGCATTGTTTCTCCTACCCTTTCACCACCTACAATTTTGACACCACCACAATTGGAAGAAAAAAGAGGAAAAGACCTTTGTTACAATTGTGATAGAAAATACACTAAAGGTCATAAGTGTGCTCAGAAGAAATTAATTTACATAGATGGGGAAGAGGAGCAAGAAAAGGAACAAGAAACATCAAAAGAAGAGGATATACACCAGGAACCCATTCCAGTGAAAGAAGAAATGAATCTGGCCATATCTTGTAATTCATTGACAAGAATTACCACTCCAACTCTAAAAATAAAAGGGCATATTGAGAAGAAAAAAGTAATAATGTTGCTTGATTCGTGTAGTACCCATAATTTTCTTCATTGTAAGATAGAAAAGGAATTGAATTGCTTCCTATATCTAGCACCAGAATGTCAAGTAATAGTTACAAATGGAAGAACCATAAATTTCTTTGGAAAGTGCCATACTATCAAGATATCCATGGCATAATATATCTTGAATAGTCCAGTGCTTTCCATTCCAATGGGTGGTGCAGATGTTGTACTAGGAGTCCAATGGCTACAATCTTTGGGTATAATAACTTTTAATTTTCAAGAAATTTTCTTGAAATTCTTTCTGGGGAGGAAAGTAAGTTGAATTAAGGGGTATCGTAGGGAAACCGAGAAAGATAATCAGCTCTAACAGCATGAAAAATTATAAAGAAAGAACAATGGGGTGTAATTTCACAATTATGTTCACTAGAGGTTCCCACATAGAAATCATCTATTTCTCCATATCTCCAAAACGTTTTGGAAAATCATTCTAAAGTATTTGAGACTCCCAAAGTCCTCCCACCTATTCTTGATCATGATCATGCTATTCATTTGATTCCAGGAAGTGTTCCCCCAAACATCAGGCCTTACAAATATATGTATGCCCAAAAGAGTGAAATTGAATGTATGGTTACAAAAATGCTAGAGGTTGGTATAATTCAGCCTACTCGAAGTTCTTTCTTTGTTCCAGTGATATTGGTACAAAAGAAGGATGGATCATGGTGCATGTCTCTATATTATAGGTATCTCAACAAGCTTACTATTAAAGATAAATTTCTGATTCCTGCCATTGATGAATTATTTGATGAATACATGGAGAAATTTACTTCACCAAGTTGGATCTTCATTCAGGATATCATCAAATCAGAATGAAGACTGAAGGCATTCCAAAAGCAACATTTAGAACTCATGAGGGTCATTATGAATTTTTGGTTATGCCTTTTGGCCTTACCAATGCACCTTCTACATTTCAAGGTTTGATGAATTCCATTTTCAAATCCTTCCTTAGAAAATTTGTGTTAGTATTTTTTGATGATATACTAATCTATAGAAAGTCTTGGAAGGATCATGTTCAACAATTTGATAGGGTGCTAAAATTATTGGAGGAGAAACAATTATATGCAAAAAGCTCCAAATGTTTCTTTGGATTACAAGAAGTGGAATAATTGGGTACTCAGTTAGCTCATAGCTCATCTTATGATCCTCAACCTGATGGGCAAATTGAGATAGTAAACAAATATTTGGAAGGATATCTTTGTTGCTTTGTTTATGATAAATAGACACAATGGGTCAAGTGGTTTCCTCTGGCTGAATGGTGGTATAACATGTTGGATACCTATACCAATAGGTTTCATATTTCATGATTGGATATCAAAAGTCCAAATATGCTCTGCTTTGATAAAGGCAAAGATCCCATATTTTCCTAAGAAGACAAATGTCTGTACCAGTTATGATAAGAACTCAATTTTTGATGGGTGGTCCAACAGTCTAATCTGGATCATGCCATGTTTTCAATTTCCTTGTTATAGAATAGAGAATGAAATCTGTCCAAACTGTCTAATCTTGGCAGATCAGCAGTAGCTAGGTAGAGAAACTAAGGTTCCCAACTGCTTAATCTAGGACCTTGGAAGGAATAAGGGTTGCATTAGATAGGGAATGAGAGAAAAAGCCAATGAAAATAAAAAGGCATTCAAAGGGTTTGCAAGTCCAAATGCACCCTCCAAGAAGGAACAAAAAATGCTAGGAGAACTAGTTGGGTAGGTAGATGGGGTTGCTGAAGTGCTGTCTCTTCCAAAATCAGAGTTGCTGAAACATCTACAGCAAGAGCAACACACTGGAGCATGACTAACTCCCTTGTTTTCATCTGTATTTCACTCATTACTAACACCCTTTCCCAAGATGCACAGAGCACAGAAATTTATATCTTTGAAGTATTCTTATGGCTTTAAGAAGCCACATTTCTTGTGCAAAAATCTTTTCATTTTGATCTACTCTTTATTTCAAGTTATTTTCAAAGAAAACTTGGTTGAACCAAGCCCTCATCCATATGTTCCCTCCATGTTAACAACTAACTCTACTACTTAGCTCCCTATACCCCATTATCCCTATTATTATAAACACCATGGTGTATAAACCCCACAATGCATAAATATCCCCTCCTTGGCACTATAGCCATAATATTCTCTCCCTGGGACTTGATTTGACACCTGGTCAAGGTCAAGAACCCATGACTCACCTTTTTCCCCACCTCAAACCTGTTTCCCTACCCAAAAGTCCCATTTTACCTTGGAAAGCCTTGAAAAAGCATTGAAAAACCTTTAAAAACCCATAAAATTACTCAAAGGGGCGGAAAACATTGTAAAATCACCCTCCCCCCACTTTATCCTAAGGTCGGGGGTTATCTGCCCTTTCATATTACATAAAACCCATTTCACCCACTTCCTATAGTTTCCGCCTTTACCAATGACTTATGCCCGAAATGTATGAAAAACCCTCTTTCTAAAGTTGGCGGACCGAAATATTTTTGTAATGAAAAACCATTGAAAATTCTCCAAAAGGAACAAATAGCGCACGGAGGGTCCCGCCGCCACGTTTGCAAAGAAAATTATTGTTTATTGCCCGCCCGCTGGCCTCTATTGTCCGTGCAGATTGCCCGCCCGATGACCGTTAGATGGAGCCGGATCCAGATCTACGGCGGATGATCATTTCGGGCAAACCCGACGTCTGCGGGTTAACCAAAGGAGCTGCTACCGTTCGCGCAAGTTGGGCACCCGACGACCGTCCGATCGCATGCCTCCAGATCGACGGCCTATATGAATATCGGAAGGCCCTACGTGTCTGACAGATACCTTCCGATATCTGTCAGGCGCTTGTGTCAGGCGGGCGTCACGCCGGGACACATGTCACTCCCTGATTGCATCGGAGCAGCGCCTGACAACCCGTTCACCGTACAGGGCCCGTTCCGATATTGCGACACTTGTCCCGCCCACGTCGTCGCCCTGCCGTCGTGCACGTCACTGCCACATCTGCTCACCTCACCTCTCATATCACGACACCTGGCCGCCACCTCATTGCCCCCATGGACCTGCCGCTGACCGCCACGTCACCCAACCCGGGCCCCCTTGATGACATCATGCTGACGTCATCCATAAAGCGCGCCAAAAAGGCCAAAAAGCCATATTTTCGCCAATTTTCACCATTTTTTCATATTTTTCGGAAGTTTCCTGTTAAGCTCTCTGCATGTAATTTACGACGCCTGCGCCACCAGTCATCCTGCAACCATTTTCAAAGCACCCAGCGCGCAAATCCAACTACATTCTTCAGTCCAGACCACTGTTTAACAGGTATTTCAGCCTCAACCCCCTGTGAACTGGTTTTTCTTAAGTTTTCTGTAAAACCACCTTAAAAGCCATTGAATTCAAAATTTCACCGATAAACCAACTGCACTCCACCCAATTTGACTGTTTAAAACTGAAACTTATCGGTGGAAACCTCGGGGAAACTGCATTTTTCTGCTAAAACCTACCCTGTTCGCGCAATCGTGGACTCCTACACAACTCCCAAAACTGACAAGGGAGGTCTGTTCTGCTATTGAAAACCCTTCCCAAAAGGCCCAGCATTGATTCCTGACTATACACCGACCCTGTCAATCTTGGTTCCCACCAAATCCACTGTTTTAAGTGACATTTCAGAGATTACTTGTATAAAACATGGAGACCCCCGAAATACTCAATGTCACTCCTCTAAATGCTCCTCAGAGGGATCTAGACTGGCAGGATTTGGCAGACCTGGATTACCAGATCTCAGAAGACTCCAGAGAAGGATGCACCCCTCATCTTCAACTGCTGAATGAGTTCAGGGCTAAATACAGAGATAGGACAGATATCCTAGGCATCTGGGAGTCTGCCCTGCCAACTTTTAAAATGCCTCTAGTCAGACAATTCCCTGACCTCATCTACCTATGTGCCAGTTGTTATGAGCCATCGCAGAGAGCTGTAGTCAATCCCAAGGGTGAAGTTGTATTCTATACCACCCCTCAGGCCATCAGGGACATGGTTCAGTTCAAGACTGACAAGAAAATGGTTCCTTTATCCCTGCTGGACTTGATCAACCAAGGGACCAAAACACTTACAGAGGCAGAGATCCTGAGGTTTAATCAACTGTTTGTTAGCAAGTCAGACACAATGCTGCATCCCCCTATCTTTGATGGATACCTAAATCAACTTGGACTAGACCTAGCCCATATGGTGAGCTCAGTTCTGGGATACAAATCAATGGAGTATATAGAGGAAATTGTGCTAGTCATGATGTTAAGGTTTGCCCCTGGGAGGACCCCCATCTGCTATAACTATGCCACATACATCTCGGACAAAATACATGAGCAGTTCCTACACTTATCCAGAGAGAGGGTGTTCAGATACACCTCATATATTTATCATCTTATTCTGTATCACTAACATGAAAAATTCTCTTTTGAAATCAAGAGAACTGATGCAGCAGGAAACCCAAGATCAGTTGTATACTGGAGCTCAATCTTCCATATCCGTTTTTACTCACCCTATACATATTGTGAGTTCATTGATTTGTTCATTCATCCGGCCCTATCTCTGCTTATGACAGAACCTCCTCCAAGACTCTCTGATGAAATGCAGAGAATTCTACAGTTGTCCACTGCCTACAGCATAGGAGACTGGTATTTTTACCAGCATCACACTGTGATTAGGATATATGGGTGTGAGCTGCGCCCATTCAGGCTGCCCAGATTTGTGCCCATGAGGCTCTTTGCCCTGGAGTATTTCAGACAATTCGGCAATGCCGATCAGATCCATTTTGCAGGAAAAGGCAAGAAGGCACAACTCAAAGTTAGAAACCAGCTTGGTCATTTTGTTCTAAAAAAAAAAGAAGGATGGAAAGAGGCAGATAGAATGTTGGAAAACCTTGGCCTAACACTAAGCTTCCCTTGGAAGCCCTATGACCCCAATGGCTTTATATCTTTGAGGAGACTAAGATACAAACTCTCCAGCTATGAGCATGAGAGCATGTTCCACATATCAAGACATGCCAACCAACCAAAATGGAAGAAAAACACCTTGATAGAGCCTGTATCTCAAGAAGAGCTAGTTGAGAGGGCTAGAAGACATTTGTTAAAAATGGCTGACTTGGAATGTCCTTCTCAGGTGCCTGCTCTACCAAGTTCTCACACAACAGCACCAGCTTCCTCATCTGCAACACAACAAGAGGCAGCACAGACTTCAGATCAAGGACAGAGCAAGGGAAAAGACAAAGAAATGGAAGAAGCAGAGGGCCAACAGGGCCAACAGGGCCAACAGGGCCATCAGCAGCAACCCAAGCAACAACAGGAACAAACTGATCAACAGGATCAGGAGAAACAAAAAGCAAAAGGCCAGGCAGCCACTCAAGAAAGGACAACCAATATGGCGCCTCCTAGACAGGATTCTAGGGTAGACTCTTCCGTCCTCCAAACCCCTCAGAGGGAGGACACCAGCAGAAAAAGAGAGAGGGAGACCCCCCTCACAGAAGGACCAGATAAGAGGCAGAGGCTCAACCCTTTCTCAGAGGAAGAAATGCAAAGCCTAGAGACCTCTGCCAGCTCCTTGCATTAGGAGCAGGACAAGGCAGCATTTGGGGAGGTCAGCTCCTCAGGACAACAGCAGAATACAGCTGCAGGCATAAAGGAGCAGTTCAAAGACGCCAAAAGGAGGAGTGAGCGAATAAAGATTCGGCTCTATAATCATTTGTTAAATATGGCTCCTGCAAACCAACAAAGGCTGATGGCTGCCTTTGATGTGCAAGAAGGCAAAATGACCATGAGCCATTTTGCCCCTACAGTGCAGCAACCTCAAACCGCTGCAGATTATATAAGGACTAATCTAGAAGTCCTTTCAAAAGACATCCACCCCATAGACCAAATTGAACTCCACAAGCAGACAGGTGAGATGGTCTATGCCACTCTGGCAGATAAGACCTTGATCAGTTATAGGCTGCAAAATAGCTTGAATAATACTGCGGCTCAGCTTGAGTTGGAGAGGGCATCCTCTCAAGCTAAGGACTACAGAATCAAGGCATTGGAGGAAATCATCATAGAGTTTGGGCTTGACCCCAATGACGTTAAGGCAATACAATAAGTCCTTAAACTGAGGGATGCAGATATGGCTGCAATTAAAAAGAAAATGAAGATCCCCCCAACTCTACATCCACAAACAGATGAAGTTGCCCAGCAGAGGCAAGAAAAGGATGCAGCAGCGTTACTAATGACTTTATATAAAGAGCTGATAGACACACAGCAAAAGCTGCAGGACACAGAGACCACACTAGAAGCAGCACTACATAGGAGAGAAGCAGGGCAATCTTCCAAGCCACCCATAGAATCAATAGACCTTGAGGAAACCCCTCAAGATACCGTCCCTCCAAGGAAACAGGCACCAGAAATAGCACCAGCCACTACAGCACCAACAACAGAACAGGCTGAGAGCCTAGACATGCTGAAGCTAAGGCAGGAAATTCAGGTGCTAGAGTCTCAGATGTCAGAGCTCAGTCAAGCCAAGGACAGCTTAGCTAAGATAAATGAAAAATATGATAAGTCTAAGCAAAATGTGGCTGAGAGGGAGAGAGAAGTAAAAGCTCTGAAGAAAACAATTGCTGAGCTAGAAAAGGAGCTCAATTTTGAGAAAGTTATAGCAGAGCTCAAACAAGTGATTTGGACTGCCATTGGACAATCAATAACTAACCAATGGGAGTACATTGAGGCCATATACGAGCAAGTGGGACTCATTGGCAGGGCAAGGAAAGAATTACACAGAGCAAGAAATTCCCTAGGCAACATGGCCGACCTTGCCCCTAAGATGATTGAAGTGCTCAATTATAGGACAAGTTCCCAGTTGGTGAAAATGGGAATTGGAAATAGGACTGAAACCATATCTGTGATGAAAAGAGTTACAATAATGAAGAATTTAATCCAGACCCTGGATAGGAGAATCCAAGACATGCAGGCAGATATAAACAAGTTTCAGAACAGGTTCTTGGCCCTGCAGGACAAAGGGCTTCCCAGCTTGCTAGAATCAGGGAAGTTACTCTCTCATGAAAAATATATCAAGAGGGTAAGCACTTTTGCAGCAGTTCATATTGCTGAGACACCAGGAACATCTTCAGCAGGCCCAGTAACAGGGCAAATTCTTTTTGAAAAATTAGATAATTTGTTTTTTATCAAGAATGAAGTATCACATCTGTTTGATGAGCCCCCCAATTTCTACAAGTATACAGAGGCTGATGAGACCCTAGGGTCAATTTTGAAACATTAGCTTCCTCCTCCAGATACATGGCAAGATTTAATAAGGTTACTTTTGAACCAAAGCTGAGAGATTAAATCTTTTTCGGCAAAAGGTCTATATTACATATACAGGAGGGCAAAAGCCATAACAACAAATATGAAGACGCTGAGCCAACTCAGCACAGGTATTCGACCGCAGCAACAGCATCAGCAAGCACAGGTGGCAGGGCCAAGAAGACGCAAAAAGTAACAAGTGCAAAGCACTTCTGCAGCTATGATAAAGCCGCACAGCTGACTCCGCAATGCCCAAAGGTCAAAACATTATCCTGACAGGAGTTAAAGGCTTTTAAGAGTCATTTATATTTGTAATTACTTCTCATCTACTCCCCATGTGCGAGTGTAAGAGATATTTTCCTCTCAGATGACTCAATACCTGAGATATGTTTGTATGAAACCTCTATATATTCCCCCTCGCGTTTGTTTAGAGGGGTTGGACTCCGGATGTAAGAAATCTCTTGATATCTCTTCAGTTATTCTCATATTGTAAACTCTCAGACAGCTAATACAAAGGACAGTGGGATTTCTTCAAGCATGTTTGCCTCTTGATCTCCTGATGGTGTATGGCTCAAAGTTGCAGGATTTCTTTGTATTTCATGGCTCAATAAGTTTTTCTCATTGCTCTTTGTTGCATATGTGATCATTGTTCTTTCATATGTCTTTCATGTTCTCCATACACTCGAATATCTAGTTAGCAAGGAAAAAGAATAGTCTCAGGATTTAATCATTGGTTACCCTGAGCTCAGTCTAAGCTATCTTATATGTTTTCTTCAGTCAAAGCATTTAAAGAGTAATTCTTCAATGCTACCTTTAATACTACATCATCACAGGGCTTTGTTATTTCAGGAATTCAAGTAATTGCTCGTAAATAATAGACCTCTTTCACATTAGTCAGCTTAAGTAACGAAATCTTAATTGCTCTTTGCTAGTTGTTTTTTCACCTCATTCTCACAATTTACAATTTGTTTCATGGAATACACGCAGGCCCTGTAGCTACACCCCCACCAAGTCAAGATCTCAAGGGAAAAACTGTCCATGACCCCATTGCCCAATGGATTAGTTTCACCCGCAGATAGACTCTAAAAGATATCAGAAGCATCCTCCCAACCAAACACAAAAGCAACCAAAAATTTCACTTCACAACTAGCCTAAAACCTTTATAAAAAAAACAGTGACAAACCTTATAGAGAGAGCCCTCTCTGACTACAGCTAGGCTAGAAGCTGTAGCGCAAAGATTGGTTAGTGGTTACCCCGGCCGTATTCCCTAAGGAGTCATAGGGAACAACCTGGGTGAAAACAGGTACCATCATTTGGCTATCGCATCACAATAGAAAAAACCAATAAGAAAAAACTTCAAGATTTACCAATTTGCGATAACATCGATCACAAGATCGCATATAGCAAGAAATGGGCTAACGAAATTTGGCAAACGTAAAATTTTTGCGATCTGCGGCGATGCGATATCACGATAATACAATGGTTGCGATATTAAGCCAAACCAACTCTGTGACGTTATATTTTCCATAGTGCGATAATGCGATAATGCGATGTCGCGATCTGCGAAATTGGAAGCAAATTGCATAATCGCTCCATCACGAATATTTCGGGCACGCTATTTAAGAAAAGCCAATCACCATAATCTGACTCAAAATCATGCGCTTTAAATGTTAATAAAGGGATTAGTTGTCAGTTATTAATGAAATATGGACGCGTGCTTTTCAAAGAATTACTTCACGTAAGGTGACATATTTGATGTATCTGCTGCATTTAAAACTCTCTCATCACCTTTCTTGATCAATCATTTCCATTTCACTTGTGAGCTGCAGGAACAGAGAGCGGAGGACTATACAAGGCAATATGCAGGAAGAAATGGGAAAGAAAACTAAATCTCTGAGCTCCGGGGTGAAGGGAATGGCACCTTTATATAAAGACACAGCTTGTAACAGAGACACAGGGATATAACCATGGGAAGGCATGTACAGACTTCTTGAAGAAGAAAACCCCAGAATAATGAAGGTTACCGCTGGCTCAGACTCACAGGGATCTTTTGAAGTATCCCTAGAAGAATTAGCATGCTCATTCCTACATAGGATAGCAGCAAGACCCAAAATTCTCCCATATACGGACATGATCAAGTGCGTAGTTGATAATGAGGAAATGAAAGACAGACAGTTCAAGATTCAAGGACAAGGGCTCAACGGATCATTCGCTGCACAAGATTTAAAGCTCATGTACCATCTTCCTAAGCTGCAAGCAACTTACAATACGCAATTCATTGAGAAATTCGTGGCGAAAAACCTGGACCTATCAGATACCACCAAGGATTGGTCCAGAAAAGATGAACCTCTCAAGAAAGACAAAAACGGTATGTACAACACTAGTTCCCTCACCTCCCCATATTGTTTTGCTGCAGCCATGCTCTGTAGATTGTTTGGGAAGCCAGATATCAATAAGTTTTCATCTGAATGGTTACCATTAATATATGCTTCCACAAATGTCGTAATTATAGATTGGGCCAAGGTCTTTTCTGATAACCTAGTCACGGCTTTTCTCAATTACCGGTCTAAAAGATCCATGTCTCAAAGGATCTATCCTCCTTTTTAACTATTCACGTATGTTATGGATTCTATTTGTTATGTGTATGAATTTCCTATTTTCTGTTGGAAATGGACAACTCAGGACCCATTACCCATTCATGTCTATCATAAGATATTATGGGACTCCTAGTTCATTCCACATTTCTACCAAATTTGTCACGGGCTTATCCTACCCATGTATAGAATGATATATGATAAAGACCCCCCAAGGTGCTCACCTGAGGCACAGATAGATATCATCCCCATCGCAAGATGGTTTGGGGAGGAATTATTCACCTATGTTAGAGTATTTGGAAGCACTGTCCCCCCTCATGTTCTACCTTTATATATCCCTGATAAACTTCTAGCTCGAGAAATTGCATATCAAACCTGTTCAGAAGGCATCCTAACAAAGGATTTAAAGGACAAGAAGAAGGCCATATGGCCACAGTTTCCTGTGGCTTGTGGGGCCTTTTCACTGTTTGATGTAGGTCATGCGTTCACAGAAATACAGAATATAACATGTCTGCAGTTATGTAAAATCCTGGCAAGACCATTTGACCTAAACAAAATTGCTCAAAATTTCACAACTACAGTCAAGGTGAAAGTATTCTTTGGAAAAAAGGATTTATTTGATGACTTGTTCCAAAATAAAGGCTCGCTTCAAGATATTTTGTGGGAAGCCCAATCGCAATTATCTCCAAAATACTTTCAAAATTTCATGGTATACATGGAAAAAAGATTGGCCACTATTCCTTTAGAAAAGCTGCGATTACTTGCTAGAGAGCCAACTCCAAGCATTAGCCTCAGTGGACATTCAAGCAGTTCCAGATCTAAATCTAAGTCTACACAAGAAGCATCTGAACATTCTAAAATATCTGGGAACGACCAAAATAAGAGCGAAGAGGCAGCTAAAGACACGACTCCTTCAATGAAAATTCCACAAAAGCAAGTTACTACCTACCCACAAAAAGATCCTCCCTCTCTCATCATCAAACCACCACCTGTCATAACCGAGCTGGATAAGGAATGGGAAACCTTCAATGAACTGATCAATCTTGAAGGACAAATCCAAAAAACACCTACGAGCAATACTCAGATTGCAAAAGGAGTAATCCCAACCATAGTCAGCAATATCTTAGTAAAAGAACATGCTCCTATCACCCCATCTTCTGAGCTTGTACTTAATATAGAAAAAATTCCTCCTCTGGACATCTTTTATAGTCCTCAACATAAACCAGTGTTGAGAAGACAAAGAAAGAACAGGAAATTAGAAAATATGTTGCATCAAGATGCTGAGCAATTGGGCGTCTTATGGAGAGACCCCAACAATAATCCAACTAAAAATCTCACTAAACTATCTCAGATCACAGGAGCATATGCTTTTGCGACTATTGACAAAGAATCAGAAGTACAACAATTGTTGAAAGAACAAGAAGATCAAATACAATTACTGCAACAACAATTGCAACAAGCCAATACTAATAATGAGGCACACAAATAGCTTGAAAATTTGCAAGAAGATTTCCAGCAAATGAAAATAGGTTATCAAAGAAGTCTGGATGAGAAAGGAAAACAATTGCAAATTTTACAAGAGATGCATAAAGATGAGCCTAAGCTTACAGAGTTTATTTTAGAATCTATTGCCTTGAATGAACTACTACAGCAACAAGAAGTGTTGGGACAAAATATATCACAATGGAGTTAATATTGCGAAATGAGTGATAAGATCACTAATCAAGTGGTCGAATTACGAAGCGACTATGATCTAGTTGACAAACAGGTGACTGATTGTCTGACTTGGCAGGATGAAGATGAAGGAAAAGAGGCAGGTGCACCCAGGATAAATGAGAATCACAAAGAGTTACTCTTCAATAAGTAGGATGATCAAATCAAAGACGCTGAAAAGGTGGCAGGAACAGCAGCTACGACAACAAGTATTCTCATCGACTGTATAAATGAGAATTTGCACAGAGCAAATCTAATCGTAGAAATTATTACGGGATATTTACCAAACAAATCAAAATTAGAGGAGGGTTGGAAGCACAAAGCACAAGAAAAGGAAAAAGAAATCCAATTACTAAAAGGATTAAATTGGGAATGTTACTGGACATATTTGGTAAAGCCGCATAGTCAGTGGATGACCGTGAAATGTATCATAAATGCAGCTGAAAAGGTGGTGCCAGCACTCATTGATTCCATTTTCTCAGCACAGCTCAAAGCAAAAGTTAGCCAACTAACTCTCCTTAAACAAATGTTGAATACATGCAGCTTTAAAGACCAGATACAGAAAGAGCTTAATTTGGAATCTTATTTTTGCTTATAGATTAGATTAGAAGAAGGGCGGTCATTTGAAAACCGCATCCTGATTTTTTGTAAATAAACTATTATTAGATTTAGTTTGTAGTATTTAAACCCTTCTCATGCATTTAGAGAAGGGTCCAGAAATTTATCAAAAAAAACTTATCCTCAGAGCATGCACTTTTGTACCCTCAGAGGAGGTTTTGATGAATGAAAGGATCAAGATTTATTGAGGTTTGCATTTGATATCTGCTACTGATGTTGCACTTTTGTACTCTTAGTAGATATTAGAACAAGGAGAGATAAATCATTGTTGCTTGAAGCTTATGAGTAGGACCAGTCATAAATGATACTTTTATCACTTGATCATTTCTGCTTATATTCTTAAATCAATATACAGTTTTTAGTTGTTTATATGTTACTACATGAATGTTTGAGTTACCATTTGGCACTTTTGTACAGTGGAGCCATTTATTTATGTTTAATGTGTGAATAACTTATTATGTGATATGTTGTTCACAACTATTTTGCCTAACTTTTTATGCAAAGTGGCTCATCTTAATTGATTTCTATTCTTATAGTCACTGAATGATCTTTATTACCAGTTATTATTTGAAATCTCTTTAGATCGCATAATAGAAGAATTACATCCTAGGTTAGCATAGATTAGATGTGTTGTTTTCATTAGATTACAATAGCATAGAGTTAGATTAAAGTAGCTCAGATAGGAACTTTTATATCAACAACATCCAACTCTGCACATACACACCCTTAGATTGGGAAACTGGTCCCATTATCCCTAGTCGGACTCGCTATACCAAATGGATAAGGAGTTGTCAACCAAGGTCCAGCCCGGGCGGGTATCCCCCTTGTTGTCGACCTAATTTTTGGGGCTTCAACAGGTCTCCATCCTTGTCGCGATCGTTGACGACATTAAAAGCATTTGATGGACGAACATACACCCCCTATGGGATATTAAGTAACTTGCAAGTCGAACTAGCGAGAAAAACAGTAGAAAGTGATGTTGAAGTTTTCGATAGAAACCTTGATTACAACATCCTACTAGGAATACCCTGGATATATGCCATGGCAGCCGTTGTGTCAACCTACTTTAGGAAAATTGCATTTCCTTCCTAAGGAGGAATTACAATCATCAACCAACAAACATTTCTCCCCAATAGTTCACAAGTTATGGGGAGCATTCAGATGATCCATGGAAGCCCTAATGCTCTTCAAAATATCAGAGTAGGCCTACTAAAAGACCCCACATTAATGGGAACTTTTACCCTACCGCCTCCAACCAATTTGGCGGAAGTGGCTAACGTGGGAAATTGCAATATGATATCTTCCATTCAAAAGATGTCAGAAAACGATGTCAAAATGGATCATCTGTAGGTATTGCCTCTAAACCCACTGGAAATATTATAGCAATCAATGTTTTCAGCATGGGAGGCAAACTCGTATCAACGCTCATCAAGTGCTTGGATAGATAGGTCTAAGGAATATGGCACCCCTTCAGGTCCTTGGTCGCAAGTACACTCTATAGACAAAGGAATCGTTCAATCGATGATGATTGATGGGGCACCATGGGAAGATTACCACCATCGTTCCCATCTTCTGAATTGGAAATAAGATAATTCCAGTGACCTAGAGAATCCTTGAGTTTTTGAATTTCTGTCGAATACTGTGAATATGGTGGATTCGGAGAGAAACCTATCCAATATTGAAGAGACTACCTCCATAAATATCCCAACCAAAACACATGTTGTAGAGAATATTCATGTCGGTGTCTAGTCAATTTAACATCTTAAATTGCTCTACATAAATTATCAATCTGGGTATCGTAAACTGATGAAGTGTGGTGCACCATATGTGCTTAGTTAACCTTTTTCTTACCTCGTTGATTTATAGATTTTATTTTGTTTTGGGGTTTTGTTTTTTTTGGTTTCCTAAAGTATCTAATGCAAATGAAAATCCTATTCTAAGGTCTTAAAAATACTTTTAAAGGTCAAGTATGGATGTAGATTTCAAGACAAAGTCTATGTCTCTAATGGTAACTTCCAAAACATAACACTTCAAAAGATCTTAAAACATGTTATTGATGGAATTAGTACTTAAACAAAAGTGTAAATATGCAGCTACTTCAATCAAACAAAAGATGAAATACTGATCAAAGTTTTCAAAAAGGTTTTCAAACTTGCAATGATGAAATCAATTACTAAGAGAAAATAAAAATGTACCTAAATTCTAATTAAACCAAATAGTGAGCTAGTGACTATGAAACCCAGTATCCTTGCTACTGTATAAAAAGAAAACTAAACTTAAAGCAATTCAAAAATTGTAAGCAAAGTAAACTAAATCATATTACATCGACTCATATTCTAACCCATCACCATTTGACTCGCTCTGGCTATAGGAGGTAATCATAAACAAATTGAGTAATCTCATATCTAAATAGCATAAAATGAAACTAGTATCAAACTACGAATTCATACTTCAATCCCTCACCATTCAACTCGCTCTGGCTATAGGAGGTAACTAGAAATGACATGAGTAATCTAATCACTAACTTGCAGAAAAATAAACTAATATCAAACTACGCATTCATATTTCATCCCTCACCATTCGACTCGTTGTGGCTATAGGAGGTAACTGAAAATAACATGAGTAATTTAATATCTATCTTGCAGAAAAGCAAATGAACAAAACAAAACTCAAAGAAATAAACAGTGCTGGAATTAGAACTAAGAAAATAATTCAGCAGAAGGATAAGATAATTCCATCATGTTATTAGTCATTAAAAGGCTATGTGCATTACTAATCTACAATTAACCGGTTGAACACACTTGCATGAATTAAAATTGCATGAATGAAAAATCTAATCTATCAAACTTGAAAGCAATCAAATAACATAATGAAATCAAAGAAAAATTTACAAAATGAAATCTACTCTACCTTACATTCTAATATGCTCCATGACATCTACTTCACATCTCCTTCCATGTTGAGAACATCAAATCTTTATTCAAATTCTTCAAAATTACAAAGTACAACAAAGCTCTCAAAAGCTTTCAAAAGCCATCAAGAAAGAACTACAAATTCCAAGCTAAAGAACTCCAAACTCTAAGCTTACAAGCTCAGACAATAAGCTTACAAATGAAGGACAGAGATCTCCTATTTATACAAAAAGATGAGAAGCCATCTCATTAATGGGAGTCCATGAATCTCTCTCTCTACCTCTAGAGTCTTAATCAAAATAGGAACTGATAAGACACATGTCTTCTTAGAGTTACAATACAATTAGTAGATGTGACACATATTCTCATGATCCCATGATTCTTTCCACTCAAATTCGAATTTGGCCTTAGAGTGCCACATAAGAGTCTTCTAGAAGCCTCCTTTCAACCTACACATGTCAACAATCTCAACCCATTTGTTAGGTATAAGCTTATGCACATTATTTCCTAATTTTTAACCACAAATTCACTTAAAAGGCTTAGAATTAATAAAGATTGGAAAAACATAAATGTGGCTCAATGATAATGAAAGTGGGATGAATGTGGTGACATAGTAGTGAAATGGAGGTGATATAATGGACATAATAGTGAAAGTGTAATGGAAATGAATGACATTTTCAAGACTCAACATACCCCCCAACTGAAGCTATTTCATGTCCTCATGCAATATATATTACATTAACTCTTTTGATCCTTGAGCTTTGGCTTAACTTTGCATGATATCATTTGATAACTTCATATTTCTGCAAAGTGTTTTACTTGAATTGCAACATGGTTGGTTCTTGTGTTACAACCATTTTTTTTCCTTCTATTTTGATCTTTGAACTTTGCATAATGATATTTGATTATTTTTGGAAAGTATATCTTTATTGAATTACATGATGGTTGGTTCTTGTGTGACAATCGTGATTTTGTTTGTATCCAATTTATCCTTTAAGCACTTTTTTTTTTGAAAAACCATTGTATGCTCATAATAACAATGTAATAATTAATATATGTTGGAAGTATGTGGGCTCTTGAATATGATATGGACATGACAAGATATGAATATGAATGTATTCCTCCCCCAACTGATGGTATTGGCAATTTTATGAAATGAGGAAGAGAAATGTTTTTCCAATAATTATCATTCTAGATTTTTATGAAATTCTATGGTCAAAAGTTAGAGAATGACGTACCTTCACTTACCCTTTGGAATGGATGAGCTGTATGTGTGGTGGCTGTAAAATTCTGATAATATTCTTCTTCAAGTGGTTGAACAAGAGGAGTCATGGATAAAGAGATAAGATGACTTTTTATTGCTTCTACTAAAACTTGTTGAATCTTCTCCAAAATGCTGAAAATAATAGTCTTCATGTCTTCGTAACTCATCGGCACAATTCCTACTATGTGAAAAGATGTTTTGATGTCGAACATAGTAGGAAATTGTTGGCTTAGTGGCCATTAATGGATGCCACTAGTCAACACGAGAACTCTCACCGTTGATGACAATGAGAGTTAAGATGCCCAAACACATCTTGCTAGGTACAAATGAATTTGTCGATGTCGAGTCACCTAGAAGATCTGATGAGCAAGGGACATTAATGTATTACCATTGTTTTTCAGCATGAAGATTTGCCATTAAGGCATGTAAGCCTCAAGGTGTCTTTACAAAGAACTTAGACTCAAAGGACTATGGACTCAATAATTTGCATTGAAGTAGGGCTTATTTGCGAAATGAAAATGATAGGAAATGGAAGATGGCAATGGGAAATAAGCATATGAATGAGCCTCTTGCTTTTATTTGTGGGTTATGAATTGACAAAAAGAAATGGAAAGTGGATGTAAATGTAAATGGAAAATATGAAGTGAACTGAGGTGAATGGTTTATTATGAGATATGGATGTGATGGATGGATGTGATGGAGACAATAGTATCTGAAAGTTTTTCAAGTGTGAGTATCTAATTTTGCATCAACATATTTCGTCTTGTTGCTGATTATCCTTTTATGAAACAAATTGGTCTCTTAGAGAGACAACATTCTCTTGTAGTCATTTGTCCTTCCTCTTGGAACTTGCAAAAACAATTAGTACTTCTTCTACAATGGAATGTAAGGTTATCAAAGGAGAGAGGTGATCAATCTCTCTAGTTATGATATTTACACACAAAACTAAGAATTCGTATTAATGAAACAAGTTCTTAAAAGAAAAATCAAAAGAATTTATACCTGCTTTGGGATTTGTGCCCAAGTTGAATGTTGCTTCTTTTCAGCAATTTATTTCATTATTTTCCATTTCAAACCATAATGATGGATTTCTCATTGTGTATATATTTTTGAGATCTTTCCAATGGTACTTAAATCATCAAAATCTGATTTTGTATGAGAAAGATACGCTGATTTGAGCAATGAGATTTTTCTGGCTGTGGAATTGGACTTTAGCTGCGGAATGTGCACGGTTTCTATAGCTAAGAATCTTGAATACAAAGTTAGCCATTCATCTTTCATCATCAGTCCAAAATTAATCAATACCTTCAGAAAAGTGAGCAAATAACTTATTCATTTCATATTCAAAATTATTATTTTTTTTTTTCTTGACATGCAGCGACTTAGTGTGGCGACACAGTGTGGTGACTTAGTGATAACACACAATTTGACTTCCCTTTGACCAAAGTATTTTTCATCAGCTTGGATCAAATTAATAGGACACCATCCATGTACTGACATTCCCCTAGCTACACATGTGGCTTGTTTTTCTTTATGACACCTGCAACCTAGAGTTTAACAAAATAGCTGCGGAAAGTTGAACTAGCTGCAGAAAGTTGAATCAGCTGCGGAAAGTGGCTGAAACAGTCAACCATCAATTTTATGCATATTTTGGATACTTGTGTTGTGCATAGCTTTTTTTTCTCTTCCACACTTTCCTGTGGAGTTTCTGCAACCTTTTTTTTGTCCTTAGTTCTTTCCTCCTTCTCTTTTTGACCAATTTTTTTAGTTTTACCAACAGGAGAATCTTGGATTATGGCACTTTTTCCTTTTCTCCTACTCCTTCTTGGTGCCTTTGGTGTACCACTTTCAGGTGCCTCATATGGCTCTTGAAAGTGGTTTCTCACTAGAAACTGTTCCCAAGTATCTTTGTTTTTCTTCAATTGATCTTCAACTAGAATCCTCACGAGTCCATGATGATATAAATGAGGTTCTATGTCCCTTATGTTCTTTTGGACCGTGGTGCTCATATTTTTCAAACTCAACAATAAGAAATAGGTCAGATTAAGAGTTTGTTTCTCTAAGAAGTTCATCAATAGCTTAGTATGATACATGTACATCGTCCCAAATTGGGCTTCACATGTGATAAACTTTTGAATGATTAACAGTAAGCTGGCCCATTCTTCTTTTAATGCATGAACAAGAATTCCTCTTGTGAATACAGTAATGTCCATACCTGAGTTACATAATATAATTCTCCATTCTTGCTCATCCAAACTTTTGTTTTTAAACCAACACTTACCTTCATGGGGCAAGTCTGTAGCAACTGCAATTGAAGCTTCAGTGACCGTGAACTTCAGGTCTCCAATCTCCACCACCTGGTCATTGAAAGACCTTGCAAAGGCTTTCGTTAATTCCTTATTGTGGCCCTTAAATTTTTGAATGAAGTGTAAACAGAGGATGAGCAACCGAGATGAGTTCACAAAATGAAATGGAGATGTATGCGAACGAGGTGCAACTTTAACACAATGGTAGGGTAGTGAAGTGGAGTCATAATTTTTGAACTAAACGACTGCGTGAGAGATATTACACGTTGATGAAATGGCTGCGCAAAGTACGGTGGAGAGGAGTTGTATTTAAATAGGTCACACCTCATGAGTACAAGTGGAGTGTGGAAGTGCAGTCATCTATGAGTTAAATTGGAACTTATTGTTAACAGGCGTTAATGAATTGCAAATGAGTGGCATTAAGGGAAGAAGACATGGTGGAAAAGGGTGGAAGATGGGTGGAAAAATAAAAAAATAGTTAATCATCAGCACGCCATTATTTCAAATCGAAAGCAGCTAAATTAAATCAGCTATCAGTTAATTAATTCAAATCCGGTTTTTTCCCTGCGGCCTGCAAAAATGGGCTCCAAAGAACCAATGATTTCTCCCAGACCGCCACAAATTTCTTGAAACAGTTTCTAGATTATCTAATTGACCTAGCTGGCGAAGAAACTCATGTTTTAGTTTTCCCAAATTCATCTCCATTTGGCCAGACCGTGCAGTTGAAATTTGACATTTTTCAGTGTTTTACGTTTTTCCTAAATTAACATTTTTACTATTCTGCATTATTACAAATTGTTGCATTCAGCCTTCTAGTTTGATTTGTTTCGTAATTGCCTTAGTTGTGCTTGTCACTAATGGTGGTCCACCTTCACAGAGCGGGAGTGAACAGTCCACAAATTTATTATGCTGACAATGCAAAAAAAACGAATTCACAGAGATAAAATAAAGTACACACATCTTGTTGTGTATTGAGGAGAAGACGGATGATAAGTACTGCTGCTTCTCTATCTCATTTCAAAGCATGTGATGTTCAGCTATCGTTGATCTATTATTCTCATGTTTAGTCAATATTTAGAAATGTCCTTCTGTCAGCAAATGTAATCAGCTTACATCCTCTCACCCTTGGAGAAAAATGACTACTCGACCCTCAATAATTTAGTGGATCACAAGAAGCTACCTTCAAGAATTCAACCCTCTGTTTTTGACTGATAATGTAGCTATCCAAAGGTGAAATCAACTCCAGAAATATGCCACTAAATGATGAATGCGTCCTATAGGAATCAACCTCCAAAAATGCGCGATTCAGTCCTCAAACAAAGAGCTCAATCCACCTGAAATAAATTTCAGCCTCTAAAAAGAAATGTCGAGGCCCCTTGATGGAGTTAACATGGATTCTACAAATTTGCATTCACCTTCTTATTGTTACCTAATCGTTTAAAATTCGAACCCTTGGTTTTTTTGCATATACAGTGCATTTTTTTATTTATTTATGTTTCAAGTTTGTTTTAGGCCAAAGCTTGAACATGGAGGAAGATTTTCTTGTTGAAGCCACAATGAAAGCTAGGATTCAAGATAGCCATAGATTATTTTTCTTTTTTTTTCTCTGAAATTGTAAATTTTTACAATAAGGATTAATGATTTTTAATTTCAGATAGCAAAGACTTCGAGGAAAACAAGCTAAAAATAGGACTTTGATTGAGGTTTTAGGCTGGTTTTTCATCGACTTCGAGGAAAACAAGCTAAAAATAGGACTTTGACTGAGGTTTTAGGCTGGTTTTTCATCGATCTGAGTTGGGTGACTAGGATAGGATCCATGTCGGGCCAATTCTGGAGATGCCCATGTGGTCGGTTTTATTATTGGATGCTTGTAACCTGTTAAACC
The DNA here is from genome assembly GCA_000404065.3 of Pinus taeda. Lineage (NCBI taxonomy): Eukaryota > Viridiplantae > Streptophyta > Pinopsida > Pinales > Pinaceae > Pinus > Pinus taeda. The sequence goes on along the minus strand of APFE030419464.1, from coordinate 100,699 downwards.
TTGAAACAACTTTGGAATTCTCAAGTAGCTGCGAAATCAGGGCACGTTCCATAGCTAAGTTGCAAAACCTTATTAAAACATGATACAGTGTTTTGAGGACCACTACAAACCATAAGCAATCAATTTTGTACAATTTGAACCTATCAAAGCAGTTGGGTTTCAAATTTATTTTTTAAATCAATTGAAATGATGAAGTTTATTTTGTCTCCTCTTTTTCTTTTTTTTATTCTTTTTTTTTTTTAGGCATAACAATCCTTTTTCTGATCCTCCAGATCACACAAAGTGCAGGAGGAGATTATACGCAAGAATTATTAATTTCTTTTTTACTTAACAATCCTTTTTCAAATCCTCTAGATCACACGAAGTGCAGGAGGAGAGCATACTCAAGAATTATTAAAAAAATTTCAGATGTAAGAAATAAGGTCTCTTAATTACACTTCCCCCGCAACGGTGCCAAAAAATATCTAGTCAATTTAATGTCTTAAATTGCTCTACATAACTTATCAATCTGGGTATCCTAAATTTATGAAATGTGGTGCACCATATGTGCTTACTTAACCTTTTTCTTACTTCGTTGTTTTATAGATTTTATTTTGTTTTGGGGTTTTGTTTTTGTTGGTTTCCTAAAGTATCTAATGCAAATGGAAATCCTATTCTAAGGTCTTAAGAATAATTTTAAAAGTAAAGTATGGATGTAGATTTCAAGACAAAGTCTATGTCCCTAATGGTAACTTCCAAAACTTAGCACTTAAAAAGATCTTAAAACATGTTATTGATGGAATTAGTACTTAAACAAAAGTGTAAATATGCAGCTACTTCAATCAAACAAAAGATGAAATACTGATCAAAGTTTTCAGAAAGGTTTTCAAACTTGCAATGATGAAATCAATTACTAAGAGAAAATAAAAATGTACCTAAATTCTAATTAAACCAAACAGTGAGCTAGTGACTATGAAACCCAATATCCTTGCTACTGTATAAAAAGAAAACTAAACATAAAGCAATTCAAAAACTGTAAGCAAAGTAAACTAAATCATATTACATCAACTCATATTCTGACCCCTCACCATTTGACTCGCTCTGGCTATAGGAGGTAATCATAAACAAATTGAGTAATCTGATATCTAAATAGCATAAAATGAAACTAAGATCAAACTACGCATTCATACTTCAATCCCTCACCATTCGACTTGCTCTGGCTATAGGATGTAATTAAAAATGACATAAGTAATCTAATAACTAACTTGCAGAAAAATAAACTAATATCAAATCACGCTTTCATACTTCAATCCCTCACCATTCGACTCGCTCTGGCTATAGGAGGTAACTTAAAATGACATGAGTAGTATAATATCTATGTTGCAGAAAAGAAAATGAACAAAACAAAACTCAAAGAAATAAACAGTGTTGGAATTAGAACTAAGAAAATAAGTCAGTAGAAGGACAATATAATTCCATCATGTGTATAGTCATTAAAAAGCTATGTGCATTACTAATCTATAATCAACCGGTTGAACACACTTGCATGAATTAAAATTGCATGAATCAAAAATCTAATCTATCAAATTTGAAAGCAATCAAATGACATAATGAAATCAAAGCAAATATTTACAAAATGAAATCTACTCTACCTTACATTCTAATATGCTCCATGACATCTACTTCACATCTTCTTCCATGTTGAGAACATCAAAGCTTTATTCAATTCTTCAAAATTACAAAGTGCAACAAAGCTCTGCAAAGCTTTCAAAAGCCATCAAGGAAAAACTACAAACTCCAAGCTAAAGAATTAACTCTCATAAGCTAAGCTAACAAATGAATGAGAGAGATCTCCTATTTATACAAAAAGATGAGAAGCCATCTCATTAATGAGAGTCCATGAATCTCTCCCTCTACCTCTAGAGTCTTAATCAAAATAGGAACTGATAAGACACATGTCTTCTTAGAGTTACAATACAATTAGGAGATGTGACACATATCCTCATGATCCCATGAATCTTTCCACTCAAATTCTTGGCCTTAGAGTGCCACATAAGGGTCTTCTAGAAGCCTCCTTTCAACCTACACATGTCAAAAATCTCAACCCATTTGTTAGGTATAAGCATATGCACATTATTTTCTAATTTTTAACCACAAATTCACTTAAAAGGCTTAGAATTAATAAAGTTTGGAAAAACATAAATGTGGCCCAATGATAATGAAAGTGGGATGAATGTGGTGACATAATAGTGAAATGGAGGTGATATAATGGACATAATAGTGAAAGTGTAATGGAAATGAATGACATTTTCAAGACTCAACAATCGGAAAATCTTGTTCTTCTTAAGAACTGGAAATATATAGTGCTCTCTTTCGCGAGTTTAGAGATGTCTTTGCTTGGTAATATGATGAAATTCCTGGTATTGACTTGAGCATAGTTGAATATGAAATTAAGATGTATCCAGATGTCAATCTGGTACGACAACGGCTACGGCAGGTTCACCCTAAGAAAGCCATTGCCATCAAGGCGGAAGTTGAAAAACTTCTCCATGCTGGTTTTATTTACCCGGTTCCTCTGACCGATTGGGTATCGAATATTCTTCCTATGATGAAGAAATAAGGAACGATTAGAGTGTTCGTCGATTACAGGGATGTAAATCAAGCTTGTCCGAAAGACAACTACCCTACACCCTTTATTGACCAGATAATTGATGAATGCACCAGATGTGAAATCTTTTCATTTATGGATGGATTTTCCAGGTATAATCAAATAAATATACGCCCACAGGATGAGTCAAAGACTGCATTTATTTTTCCATGGGGCACGTTCACATATCGCAAGCCACCCTTTGGTTTAAAGAACGCAGGAGCAACTTTTCAGAGAGAAATGAACTATGCTTTCCATGACATCAAAAACATTGTTCAGCCATATCTTGATGATCTTCCATCTCATTCGTGAAAGCGGACCGATCATCCATAGCATTTGAGAGCAATATTTCTACGTTTCCGACACTACAAGGTACGACTCAACCCGCACAAATGCGTGTTTTGTGTCAGTTCTGGTCATTTACTTGGCTTCGTGGTTTCAAAGGATGGGATTCGTCTCGACCCATGTAAGGTTCAGGCAATCATTGATTTGCCTCCACCTTCAAACTTGCTTCAGATTCAAAAACTCAAAGGGAAAGAAAACTTCCTTAGGAGATTCATTCCAAATTACGCCAAACTAGCTAAAGGTTATACTCGTCTATTGAAAAAAGAAGTACCCTTCATTTGGGATCAGGTTGTGCAATCTTCCTTTGATGCTTTAAAGAAATCTTTAATAAAAGCATCATTAATGTATGCTCCTGATTATAAAAAAGACTTTAACCTATATCTGGCTGCAACAGATACGACCATAGCGATGGTTTTAGTTGAAGAGGATAATGGAATTGAACATCCTATATATTATTTAAGCCGAAACTTAACTGATATAGAAATGAAATACTCCTACGTTGAAAAGCTAACCCTAGCAGTTGTTCAAGCGATACAGGTATTTCGACACTACGTCCTCTTCAGAAAAACTACCATTTTATCAGATTGCGACCCCATGACTTATATATTGTCGTGAAAGTTGTTGGGGGGAAAATATTCAAAATGGATAGCAATTTTACAAGAGTTTGATCTGGAATTCAAAAAATCCAAATCAAAGAAAGCCCTACTATTCGCCGAGTTACTATGTGATCGCCCATCGTCATCCAACGATGCAACATCTGAAGAAGCAATCGTGGATGCAAATTTTTTTCTGATATCTTCAAGAAATCTGTCGTACGGAGATATCATCATCTATTTCTAGACACAAACATATAGGTCTAATACCTCACACTCCGAACAACGACGGATTCGATACCAAGCGAAGGACTACGTGATCGTTGGTGATACCCTTTACTATTGCAGTATTGATATAGTTCTGCGGAGGTGCCTCACCCATGAGGGGGCTGAAAAAGTCCTAAATGATTCTCATTCAGGCATGTGTGGCGGGCATCAATCTGTTTATTCTACAGCGCAAAAAATTTTTGCGAGCAGGATACTTCGGGCCAACAATGTTAAAATATTGCATAACTGCGGTTAGAAGTTGCCATGCTTGCCAAATGTTCGATAGCAAAACCAGAAGGCCACCTGCACCACTGCAACTAGTAGTTGTTGTTGGGCCATTTTCCAAATGGGACATAGATTTTATGACATGTAACACCACCTCAACCTGGGGGCATGGGTATATCATAGTCGCAGTAGACTATTTTACCAAATGGGCCGAGGCGATGTCTACATTAAACAACAGCGGAGAAACGGCTACCCTTTTCTTTTTTAATCACGTAGTATCTAGATTCGGCATTCCACATGCCATAGTCACAAATCATGGATCACATTTTTGCAATCACATGATGGTTGAGTTGGCTACCAAATTAGGACTGTCGCACGACAGCTCTACTCCGTACTAGTTGCAATCTAATGGACAAGTTGAAGCAATCAACAAATTCCTAAAGCACATGCTAGAAAGAATGATCAGAGTCAATAAACGGAATTGGCACCTGATCTTGTACTCGACCTTGTGGGCATACCGAACATTGGTAAGAAATGCAATCGGGTTTACACCCTTTCAACTTGTGTACGATTTGGAAGCAATCTTACCAGTTCAGTGTGAAATCTCGTCCCTCAAACTCACAGTCGACCTTCTCCCCAGAACTTCAGAAGAAGAGGCTCGTTTCTTGGAACTAATCCAATTGGATGAAACCTGTCATAATGCAGCTTCAGCTAATGAAGCTCATAAGAAACAAGTCAAAGCGCAGTTCAAAAAAAATGTCAAACCTCGCGTCTTCTCAAAAGGTGACCTGGTCTTACTTTATGACCAGGAATCTGATAAGTTGGGAGTAGGGAAATTCAAATCATTATGGATGGGTCCCTATATTGTTAAGCATGTATTAGCAAAAGGAGCCTACAAATTGTTGGACTATGATGGGATTCCACTAGCGCAACCTCGCAACAGGTTGTACCTCAAGAGTTACAATGCTTAATTCTGCATAGTAATCCTTATTCTTTTGTTACATTTTTGTTTTCACTAAGAGTAATTATTTTGGTTAGGTAATCCACTTTTTTGCAGTTGTTGCAGATGTCGAACCTATTGGAATCATTTTTTGGATATGCTGATGGAGCGAGTCGTAGTTCGCGGAACCTATCTTCTGCAGCATGGGCCATTTTCGATCCCAGTGGCTGGTTAGTAAGTTTCAGAGGGGTATGTATTGGTTAGTCGATGAACAATATCACTGAATAAAACTCATTGATAGAAATCCTCTCTGATGCCATCACACATGGCATATGCCCACTTGTTGCCAGGTTAGACTCACAACTCGTCATTCTACAACTCACTGGTATCTATTCCGTACAGAATCCAGCCATCTATTGCATGTTCCTAAGAGTCAATATTTTGGAAAGACAGTTTGATTGCATTCAATATCAACATATTTCTAGAAGTTTAAACACATTGATAGACTCATTGGCAAATTATGTGTTAGATAGACATTTGCGAAATTTATAAAAGAGAAGCATCACATCAATATACGTAGCAGGATCATGTAACTTAACCAAAATAAACCTCCGAAAATCAAATAT
>APFE030419464.1:84359-94869 GCA_000404065.3 Pinus taeda | reverse complement strand
ATACATAATTGTTTATAGTTTATACATAATGTTCTATAACCAAGACAAAATCGGTCAAATGACCCAAAACTCTAAATGCTAGGGGGCACCCTAGTCTAATGATGCTAGTGATAACAAGTCACTGCCTGTGCAATCATGCGTAAAAGCCTAGTCCATCGACTCGGCACGCCAGTAGTATGTCGCTGCACCCGCAGATGTAGCTCGTCGGTCCTCACATCTTAGATACCAAGAGTGAGACCCTCGACCTGATCCTGTAGTGCTGAAAGAGTCTCAGCAACATTAATGTCGTGGAGGATGGCCCTCCCCACAGCCTCTCCTGTTGGAGCGGCCGTTGGTTCTCTGCGGCGAACTGCTGGTTGAACTGGTCCAATATCTATATGAGCACATGAGTTTTGATTAGTCTTGATCAAAGAAAGCATAATAACATTATAAGAACAAGAAACAGAGATATGGTCAGAGGATTTACCCATAACACCCCACTACTCGCCGGCTGGCAGCACTAAATCTGGGTCACCCCGGAAATCCATGCCAGCATATGGAAACTTGGCGTAAACCATCTCCTGACGATTGAACCACTCAAAGAAAGTATCAGAAAAGGAAATTTGAGGCTAGCCACCATGTCGAGACATGAGGTCAACCCATCTCTACATCTATGGTTCAGTCAATGGAGGTAGGCCAAGTGAGATGTATTGCGGCTGCATCAGTGGGATCTTCTCCAAAGCAAAAGTGGTCAAAATAGAACCATAGCTGAAATTCTTGGATCTTCCGCTTTTCACCTTGTTCAGTTGTTCTTTCATCATAGAGAGTACTGCATCACACCAGTTGAACACCTTCGGTTCAAGTCATTCCAAAGCATACTGCATGTAAGAACTGTTAGCTATGTGAAGAGCCGCACTACCAGCCCCTCTAGCAAAAGTGAACAGAATGGTCCTCAAGGGCCGGTCAGTGACATCTCAGATATTGATCTCACTGTCCATACTTCACTGAGATCCCTCTCTGCAGTGTCGGCGAATATACTCCCTCACGGACTCACCCCCACAGGCGGGACCTTATAATGAGAGAGGGGCACCATGCCTCGATAAACCGGTCAAAAAATAGATGTCCACGATAGTCAAGGGGATCGATTTGCCCCTAATTTGGAACACCTAGTTGGTAGGATCCTAGGCATTAAGGAAATATTGCAACAAGTTGATTTGTTGCCTCATGCTAGAGATGCGAAAAAACTTCAACAAGCCACAGTTCTGCAATGTAGTTACCATGCCTAGATCATGTAAAGCAACCGTGTCCTCTTCTTCATGCTCATGTTCTCGCCATGTAACAAACATTTTTCTCCGATGAATATCTGAAAGACAAACAAGAGAAGAGTCAGGATATTGATTTGGAAAAAAAAGGAAAAAACCTATGACAAAGTTGTGCAAAAAGTTTCCTCCTTGCACCCATCGCACCCCAACAGTGTACTGGGAGCAATGCATACTGACTAGCCAATGGGAAGGCCAATATGCATCGCACCTTTCGATTAAGGAACGGTACGATGGAGCCAAGGAAAGTTGTTCAAACCCTAGAGGCTCAACAAAGAAAGGAAACAGGATCAGAATTCAAAAAGAAAAGAATGCAATTGAAGAGCACAAGTTTAGCTCCTACTTGGTCCAGACGGCGTCAAGAATCGTCCACAGAATCTCTCAGAATCAGCTAGTGAATATCAAAGGGGAAAATCACCTCCAAAGCTCCAACAAACCAAGTTTAAATGAAATAGTAAAATGGGAGGTAGTACAATCTTTGAAAGAACAAAATTATAATGGTGAATCAAAGAATCGATGACCATTATCATGAGCAGTTTTAATTCAGAATTCAAGCTCGTTAAAAAACAAACATAAGCAATGAGCAAATGTTTCCCCCAGAGTTTAAGCTCATTAAAAAATGAACCAATTTTCTGGTAAATAACCATTGTGAATGAATTATCATCAGATTTTGAGCCTTGGTCATGTTCTAACCATCACCTCCACTGTGTTTTTTAGCCGATCATTCGCCTCCATTTTATTATTTACCCTTTTGAGGAAAATCTGCGAAGAATGATTCTATTAGCCATCCTTGTGACACTATCGTGATTGGAAAATTCCAAACCTTACCTAGAATCAGCTGCTACCCGAAATCATCACTCGTTCCTCGAAAAACGAGTCTCCTTTAAGCTCTTTTCAACTGACTCATAAAATATGAAAATATTGCGAAGCGATTAGCCTCTTCAACTCGTTAAAGTCATCAAAAGTGCTATCCTTCCTCTAGATTTTAATCTTTTTGGACTTGAGGGATTATTACACAAAAAGATCGAGTGCTTGTCTTGTTCAGCTCGTTAAAATTACCGAGCATTCATCCCTTTCATATTATTTTAAGCTTTTTCAGACTTAAGGGATTATATGATGAAAACAAATCTTTGGAGTTTCCTTTCAATCCCTTTCAGACTCTTTAAAATTGAAAAGGACCGATTTATCTTTGTCGTTAAACTCGTTAAAACCGAATAGCGACAAACTTGTCCAAATGGACGAGAACAAGTTTCATTGTCGCTAGGCTCGTTAAAACATAGTGACAGGTTCGCCTGAAGGGTGAATTATAGAACAATTAGATATTATCCTCCTCAAGCTTGACAAAAATAAAGAGGTACTGGTCAACAATGACTAGGGAAAATTGGGAAGAAAACTTGAAGAAACTTTATTGGTAGCAAGTCGCTCTTGAACATGACACTTTCTCTCCACATCCGAGTCATGTTGGGTTGTTCCGTTCACTGGTCATATCACCATTGGTCCATCACGCCATCCATTTTTGAGGTTAATGCTACCAATCCATTATCAGTATCACTGATATGTTCAAGAGAAGTCATTCAGAGAATTCACCTATGTCTCACCCACTGCAATACATTCACACTCCATTCTTTCATGACCGCCACCATGAACCCTATATCATCAGATCGTTTTCACCTCCAAAATCATTTGCGTCATTCTGTGTCATAGATGTGGGATTCATTAAGGCCCTCCTACGACAAGTTACTTCTTATCAACATCAGCTCATTATCCAAGAAGTCGACCTAGGAACAACCCTTTTAGTACTTTGAAGCTTGCGTGCGTCGCAAGTTTCTCACTTTTGGCGACAGGTTTACATTAATGGCCTTCGATCGAGAGATTTTTCATGGTGTTCAATGCCAAGTACTTTTTCACACCACGTGAATTGTACTGTAGTACCTTGAGGTTCATTGTCATTATTGGTGATTCCTCTCACGCGTGTTAATAGCTTACATTATTGGCTGGTAATCAGGCGATGTCTTGCCATGTTCGACTCCAGAACATTTTTTCACATGGATCGACTTGTACTCCGAGTGAAGATTGAACGAGTTTTGAATACCCTGGATCTAGTTTCATCCATTTGAGCTGTGATATATTCAGGAATATAGAGACATCAAATGTACATCATTGCGAAACAGATGATCATCCAAATCAAAGGATTATGAGTCCGAATCATCAGTCTGCTACACAGACGATTATCTGTCCTATGTACATGAAAATGAATTTATAAAGCTGAGCATGTGAATGCCTGCCTCAGCTAGATCATGAAAAAATATTATGAAGATAATGTATTGTATTGTATCTTATTACAGGTTGCCTCCCAGCTCGAAAAAACTCTGAATCCTCGTGATAAAGCATTTCACCCGACATCAAAAGATTAACAACATCATGCTTTAGGGGGCAAATGTTATAGACATTTTTGGGCACTACAACCCCAATCATAAATTTCCATAAACTGAGGGCTCCTAAGTCCCAAAAGTGTTGCTTCACTACCTAAAGGAACAAGGTCAGCGAATTACATCATCTCCCAGAAGTTCTCCACTAAACACTGCTCAGAAATGGTCAAAACTGGACCATACTGAATACCTAGTGCAGAGGGTACGATGCATATCAACACCAACACCAACACCATACAGTAATCAGAATATATGGCTGTGAGCTGAATCCCTATAGGCTGCCAAAATATGTACCTATGAGACTCTTTGCCCTATAGTACTTCAGGCAGTTTGGAAATGCTGACTTTGTCCATTTCCAAAGTAAAAACAAGAAGGTGCAACTAAAGGTGAGGAATCAGCTGGGCCCCTTCTTTTACAATAAGAAGGAGGAAGGATGGAAGGAAGCTGATAGGATTCTAGAAACCCTCAGACTTCAAACCAGTTTCAAGTGGGTTCCTTATGACCCTAATCACTTCATTTCCCTTAGGAGAATTAAGTACAAATTGGGTGGCTATGTTCATGTGAAACTGCCTCACATTGAAAAGTATGCCAATGCCCTAAGCTGGAAAGAAGGCACCTTAGAAGAGCCAATTAGCAAAGACGAAATGCTAAGAAGAGAAACAAGTAATATTGAGAAAGAGGCTGACTTGGAACATTGTGGGCAGGTCTCTTCCTCCTGTCAGAGGCAAATTGGAGCAGTGGCCTCATCTTCCATAGCCCATCAGCAGGTAGCTGAAGTCTCCCAACATGAAACAAATAAAGGTAAGGGCAAGCAGGTGGAGCAGGAACAGCCACCTCCTACAACAGAGCAACAAACAGAGCAGCAACTAGAAAAAGAGGAACAGCAAGAGGAACATCAAGAAGAGGGGCAGCCGATGCAGCAAGAACAAATGGCTGAAGCCCCAGCACCTACTGAGCAACAGGATCAAGAGAACATTCCTTCTGGGCAAGAGAAGATGGTGGAGACCTCAGTGCTCCAAAGTCCACAAAAGGTGGAAAAAGGAAAGAAGAGGGATAGAGAGCAGGAGACTCCCCTTACCACATCCACAAACCAAGGGCAGAAAAGGCAGAAATTAAATCCCCTCTCTGAGGAAGAAATGCCTATGGGGCAATCAATGATAATGGGCCCACCAAGCATGGCAGTATCTACTAGTTCCTTTCAGCAGGAACAAGAGAAAAATCTTGGAGGAGAGGTCAACTCCTCAAGTCACCAAAGAAAAGCAGAGGTAAGCATCAAGCAACAGTTTACTGATATCAAGAGAAGAAATGAGCCACTCAGGCTCCAAATCTACAATTAGTTGCTAAAGATGGCCCCCACAAATCAGCAGAGGCTCATGGCAGCCTATGACATTTCAGAAGCAAAAATGACCATGAGTCATTTCATGCCCACCACGGTGCAGCCACAGTCAGCTGCAGACTACATAAGAACCAACCTGGAGGTTCTGGAAAAAGACATTCACCCCATGGACCAAATAGAACTTCATAAGCAAATGGGTGAAATGGTCTATGCAACATTGGCAGACAAAGAAATGTTGGCAAAAAGGCTGGAAAATAGCCTAAATAATACAGCTGCCCAACTAGAGTTGGAGAAAGCATCCTTCCTGGCCAAACACAACAGGATCAAGTCTTTGGAAGATATAATTATAGAGCTGGGGCATGACCCCAAGGATCCCAAAGCCATACAATCACTGCTGAAGATAATGGATGCAGACCTGGCAGCACTAAGAAAGAAAGTGAAGCTCCCAGCAACCATTCACCCCCAAACAGATGAGGTTGCTCAGCAGAATCAAGAGCAAGAGATAGCCACATTACTAGTAGCACTGCACAAGCAACTAGTGCAGACAGAAGGGAGGTTGGAAGACGCAGAGGCTGCACTACAGGTAGCCCTACAGCAGAAAGAGGGAGGCCAGACTTCTCAGCCCCCTCCAGAGGTTATTAACCTTGAGGAGCCTCCAAAGATCACTCCTCCTGACACAGAAGCAGCAGCAGTAGCACCATCAACATCAGCAGCAGCACCATCAACATCAACAGCAGCACCATCTATAGAGCAGGCTCCGAGCCTGGACATGCAGAAATTGTTGAATGAGGTCCAGGCCCTAGAAGCCCAGGTGACAAAACTGAATGGAGCCAAGGATGAGTTGGCCAAGCTGAATGAGAAATATGATAAATCAAAGCAGAATGTGGCTGAGAAAGGGAGAGAAATAAAAACTCTCAAGGAAAGGATAAAAGAGTTGGAGAAGGAGCTTACCCTTGACAAAGTGGTGGCTGAGATCAGAAGAGTTTTGTGGACCCACATTGGCCAATCAATAATGGACCAATGACAATACATTGAAACCATTCATGAGCAAATGGAGCTTATAGGCAAAGCACAAAGGGAAGTGCATAGAGCAAGGGCATCTCTAGGCAGTATGCCTGAGGTAGCCAGTAGAATGACCAATGTGCTCAATAACCGGACAAGCCCTCAGCTGGCAGCAATTGGGATCTCCAGCAGGACGGAGACTATCCAGCTAATTAAGAGAGTCCTCACACTGAAAAGCCTGGTACAAACATTGGACAAAAGGAGCCAAGATATGAAAATAGAGGTAAACAGGTTCATGGACAAATTTGCTGCATTACAGGGCAGAGGTCTCCCCAGCTTACTCAACAGTGCAGGAAAACTTCTATCACATGAAGTTTATGCAAAGAGGGTGACACATTTGCCACTAATCAGATCAGCCAAGGATCAAGCATCTCACAGGAAATAGGGCCAGCATCTGGGGCAAAGACTCTATGACAGAATAGAGAATCTGTTTTTTATTATGAATGAGATTAGCCATCTGTTTGAAACACCTCCAAATTTCTACAAATATACAGAGGCAGATGAGACCATGGATGCAATTTTGAGGCATCAATTGCCTACGCAGGATTGGTGGGCCTCCATGATACAATTATTATTATAAACAAGAGGTTTCATCTAAATTTTGTCATCAAAATATATAATTCATCACATTCAGAAAGTGTGATACACATACTATGACCGAAAGGTGGAATGAGCCACCTCAGCATGAAGATTCAGCCACCAAAAGCAGCAATGACAGCTACAGGTAGCAGGGCCGAGAAAAGCTTCAGCATGACTTTGCATAAAGGCACATCATTCACATCATTCAACATTAAAGCAGAAACGCTCAACCGACTCACTCTCTTCCAAAGGTCAAGAAGAGGCCTGACAGCATTAAAGGCCATTTATCTTACACTCAGACTAGCAATAACTTTCTTATATGATATTTTGCAAAGTTGGTGAGCATAGTTAATGTATCTAGTGACTCAGCAGTTAGATATTTTATAAAACCTATTTGTATATATTCCCCCTCGCACAAATTTTGAAGGGTTTGTTGTTGGTTTTTTTGTTCTCTTATGAAGAAATGAGAACTCGTCTGTAATTTGCAGAAGGATGTTATAAATAAAGCTTTGGAGTTTACAGGAACTGAGTCTTACTGGTGCATGCTGTGCTTGGAACCATTGAATGCTACAGGATTCTAGTTCTATGACTTGATATAATAAGTGTTTCCCTATCTCTGTTAATGTTTTCTGTTATTTCTTTTAACTCATGACTCTCGCATATTTTTCTGAATCTAGGAAAGAAAGAAAAAGAATAGCTCAGGATTGGTCCATGGAGACACCCTGATCTCAATCTATCTTCACTATAAATGTTTTTTCATGACTTTCAGCTATTTAAATTGGAATTATTAATTGCTCCAATAAGCTCTAAATACCTCACAGTCAATATTTGGTAATTCATTTATGCTACTAAGTAGAGATTTTCGTTCAAATTGATATCACACTGTCAGTAACTTCACATCCCATTGTTTCACTCACTAAATCAGAAATTATATCAGCAATAGCCATCTAGCCTTGCAGCAAAACTCTCTCCATCACAGACACCAGAACTATCTCATTTTTCTGACTCCATATACCCAATGGATTAGCATATTCTAAAATCTTCATGCCCTTCTTACAATAAAATTTCATCAACCAAATTTCTCAAACAGGAAACTAAAACTTTAAACTAGCCTAAGATACTCACCAAGCATAGCTGTAATTTAAAGAGAGAGCCCTCTTTGATTATAGATAGGTTAAGATCTATAGTCCAAAGGTTGGTTAGTGGTTACCCCAGCCATATTCCCTTGGGAGTCATAGGGAACAACTTGGGTGTTAACATAAATGGCGACTCCACTGGGGACAACCTCAAGATTTTCTAATTACTGTATATTTCCTAAAGCTACAGGTGAAGCCTGAAAGTTAGCCAGGAAGCCTTGAAAGATGTTTATGTTTTAAATTAACAAGTTTACATAAAAGCTGCTTCAGTCTATCTTCATACTAGCTTTAGGACATACACAGCCATTCCAAAATCTTCTCTAGCCCTTGCAGACACAAGAAAATCCTAAAAATACTTAAAAACAATTCAGAAGCTGGCTCCCAAGAAGAATCAATGGTATACAAGGTCCAACCCTGACCCTAACCCACCAACTGTTTTTGAAAATCCTAACACAATCCCTAAAAACATTAGGAAGCAACAAAAACAGGAAAACTCTTCTGACTTGAGCCCTGAGACAACCTACCTTAATCCCGTCCTCACTCCAATCAAGGTCCTATTCCGGTCTACCCCTGGTTCCCCTAGTTCACCATCTACATCTCAAAGCCCTCCTTTCACACCTTCATCCACTTCACATGTTCCCTTGACCAACACTGTAGTGTCTGCCATACCTATTACTCCCATTATCCCAATAGTCCCTATTGTCTAGGTTAACCCTATAAACCCTACAAATATGGCCAATAGCTATGCACCCCTGCTGTTACCTACTAACGCTGCAGCCCTACCTCATGACTACCAATCCAAAATCTCATACTTTGACTCCACTGTCCCTTTCACAACCATTCATCATGACAGAAGAATGCAAGATCATTTTGAGAACTATGAAATTGATGATGACAGTGTAAGAATGAAGATTTTTGTTCAGAGCCTGACAGGGGATGTAAGAACCTGGTTTAGGCCACTCACTGCAAATACCATAACAACTCCTGATGAGCTTTACCATGCCTTTACTAATAGATGGGAAAAGAAGAAAGATCCCTTGCACATACTGGGTGAATATGATACAATCAAACGAGGCCCTCAAGAGACCATTTTGGAGTATTTTGCAAGATTCAACAATGTATACAACGCAATACCGCAGAATTTGAGACCTCCCCCTGATTTAGCATTATACCAATTCCCTGATGGTTTTGACCCTGACATGGCATATCAGTTGAAGGAAAGAGCCCCTGACACCCTTGAAGATGTGCAAAAAGTTGCTTTCACAGTGGAGGCTAACCTTATTTCCAAGAGGAATAGGGCAAGATTGGAAAAAAGAGTCACCTTCAAAGAGGAACCCTCAGCCTTTGATCAGAAACTAGATGCAATACTCACTGGAATGAAAAGGTTGGGTGACAGAGTGGAATCTGTGGAGAGAAAGTCATCATGGGATGCACCACAAAGTAACCCTGTCAGGAACCCAAGTTTTAGGAGAAATCAAAACCCAAACATTAGCAAGGCCAGTTCTAATCCAGAGATAAGACCTCCCTTCCAGGAAAACTATACTGAAGCATCCACTTCAAGTGAGCAAGTAGATGACACCCACATTAACCTAATGGGCCTAAATGATGAGCATCAAGTTTTCCTGAGTCATGAAGATCACAAGGAGGATGCCATTAAACAGTTCCAAACTAGGTCAGGTGAGTCATTTGACTTTAAACAAGGTTATGACACAGTTGTTTATGAAGTTCACAAGCAATACAAGCTAAGAAGCAGAACTATAAACGTAACACAGCCTGAAAAAGAAAAAGATCGCCTGCAGCCTAAAAAAGCCATAGTTACAGAACCACAGGACAAAACTGATTCAGTTACAAGTGAAATAACCGTTGAAGAAATAACTGAACTATTCCCCTCAAAACAAAAGCCAATGGCTGCACCACCTTTGCAGCCTAATCCAAATAGTGCTCCTCAAGAGATGAGTAAAAAGGATAAGTCTCATGATCAAGACAAAAATCAAGAGTAAAAATCAATAAACAAGGAAAATACTATCACCCACAATACCAAGATCCAAACTGAAAGACCATTTGACCTAGAAGCTGAAATTGGCAAATTGAAAATAGCTATTCCTCTTTCAGAATTAGCCAAGCATGACATCTACAAACAACAAATCAAGAAATCTCTTCAACTAACTCGTAATAAAGATAATGTCAATGTGTTAGATGATACCCCAGAATTACTTTTCGGCCCAGAGGTTGATGGAAACACAGTAGTTACAGGGATTTTACCTTTCTATGCCAGCTTGCATGTTCATGATAAGATACTACATAATGCAATGTTTGATTCAGGCGCCTCTCACAACCTTATGCCTAAATCAGTGATGGAGAGGCTCAACCTAGACATTAAAAGACCTTATAAGGAACTATTTTCATTTGACTCCAGCCAAGTAAAATGTTTAGGCTTAATAAAAGATCTTTGTGTGTCACTGGTCCAGTACCCAAATAAAACAATCCTAATGGATGTGGTAGTTGCTGATATCCCACCCAAATATGGAATGTTGTTATCAAGATCATGGGGGGGATAAACTCCAAGGTTCCCTACAATTAGACATGTCATATGCCACCATTTCAGTCTTCGGTCAACCTAAGAGGCTATATAGAGAGTCACTAATGAAATACATGGTTAGCAGTGAAGAC
>APFE030419464.1:22845-65964 GCA_000404065.3 Pinus taeda | reverse complement strand
AATAAAACCTCTTTCTTGAGCCTTCATAAATAGAACGAGGGTTATGGACTAAATATAAAAGAGGTTTTATTTATTTACGATACCCGCACTTTACTTATATTTTTATTTCTTTACACCCTTGCATGTATATAAGGTGACTTATGGAGTAAATATAAAAAATGCTTTATTTATTTACCATACCTCTCATTTATTTATATTTTTATTAATTTACCATACCTCTTTTATAAATATGGTATTTGGGCATTTGGCCCATATGATTCACTTAAATAAAACCTATTCTTGAAAATGGGCAAATGGATTCACTTAAATAAAACCTATTCTTGAAAATGGGCGAATGGAAGGTTGTAACTCTTAATTTCAAGGGCTAAATTTACTTTTTTACCCTCTCTCTCAAAATAAGGTGGGTTATTTGAGGTGATTTGTAAAAATCTACTATGATACAAAATATTCGCCCACTAAAAGTTTAAAACCCCTTAATTTCGCCAAAGGGCGAACATTCGCCCCTAAAATCACCACTACTTTTGACTCCATTCCTCTTATCTTCATTCTTCCCCCTTAGGATTTTCCTCACTTACTCTTCTTGAGGAAGCACATGAGTAACGGTTTCTTTTAGTTAACTGCTTCTCAAGGTTAACAATTGTTTCTTTCAGTTCTTCTTAAAGTAGTCTAACTCCTAGTTATTCATTAATCAAGTAACAAAATATGTATTGGCCTCTCACCCTCAATCATTTAACATTTCATGTCAAATAAATTAAAAATCTAATACTATAAAAAGCTAAAGTAATAAGTAAAACTTAGTTACCAAGGTAATTGTTCATACAGTATGGGGTGTTACACACATTATTATTATCTAAAGAACCCAAACATCATTAATAATAATAAATATTAATATTATTATTCCATCGAGAAGCTATGACCTAGCATCCGATTCACTATCTTCCATGCAACACCATTAATTGATTATGATGGCACCAACAGGTGCAACACCATCGAATGTTTTAGTCATTCATTGATGTCCCCACCACCATTTTCACGACGCTATTGATGAGCCCCGATTTTGGTACAATTCGGGCTCATTTTGGCCTACTTTACTTGCTCAAACCATTCATCTTTATTTGCTTATGCATGCATTTCTTAGTTATTTCATGTTGTTTGTAGGAGGAAGGTTAGACACTTTATCCACGTGACTAATGCATTGTGATTCCAGGTTTTGGCATTAAAAAAGGGGAACAAAAGACAACGCAAAAGGAATAAGGAGACATAAGGTGGCACTGCTGATTTTATGGAGAGATGTCCACAGTATTGGGACGTTCCTCGTGATTCCCATCGAGAACTCCGAGCTCCAATCAATCTCCCCTCCGAGCCTCAGAAGTAGCCAGCTGTCCTACAGGAACAGCAGTTTTGACTGCCTCACAAAGCCGCAGTAAACTTCAGTTGGACAGCCGAGCTCCGAAAATCAAGGCTACTTGGCGGATCATCACTTTTTTGTATAAATATGGAGGCCGTAGCCTTAGATGGTTGTTGAATCTCTCGAGTTATCATATCATCTTGGAATCAGTCCAGTTTTGTTTTCTTTTGCTGTAAGCCAGTTTGGCATGACGTTGAATTATGAATAAAGAGGACAGTTTGTGATCGATTCCTGAGTTTTATTAGGAGACTATAGCTCTCAGGTTAGGGCCCAACCTGAGAGCCATAGATCCCCTCTGTTGTAGTATTGTTCTATTTCCTTTTCCAGCACTTTGAGTTTCATTTGCACATGCAATTTGAATGGCAGTCTTGTAATTCGATTTTCTTGTGAGTTAGATAGATTTTGTTTATGGTACAGTTACTTTCACTTATTTAGCGTAGCAAATGATACATGACATCCATTGGAGCTCCATCAAAATCGTTTGTTAAGGCTCACTGCCATCTCGTTTGAAGGTTGGGGTGTAGTCCATAGCAGACCACCAAAAATACGCATGAGTTGGTTGATACAGTTATGATTTGGATTTAGATGCTTCCTTGTCATTTATACGAACCACACATCTCTTCATCACAGTCCCATACGTATTTCTCCTTGTGTTTTGGATCACTGTTCAATAAAATCACGGTACACTTAGTGTAGGTTGATGCATTTTCGGTTTGATAAACAGTTTTGGTCATTTGTTTCATTTACACTCTTTTCCATCTCGTTCATTGCCATCCTTTCCATTTTGACCTTGCATGCAACCACGTTTCTTTGCCTTACACCGCGTTCTGCCCTTTCCTAAACATCTCCTAATTCTCACGTAGCCTCATTCGTGACCTTTCACATCCATCACTCCAACATGCTCCCTACACCTGTTTCCCATCTCATCCTTCCATTCCTAAGCCATCACCAGCCTGATCCCTACCTCTCACATCCCTTCCTACCCGTCCATCACCTTTCCCTCACCTCAGTCCTCCACGGTAGACCACCCGTAGCAATTCAGACATCCTGTAGCAATTCAGAGACATCCTGTAGAAACCCTGAGTTTCCTGTAGAATCCCCTGCAGACATCCTGTAGGAGGTCTTTCACATGGTTTCTGAGCTTCTGCACGTGGGAAGCCTCTGTGGATGGATGCCAAGGGTCCATAGGAACCTCACCTAGCCTCCCCAACCTGTCCCATGCTTTCCTTCCTTCTCCATCCAATCTGCACAATCAAACCCTAATAAGTAAACAAAACAAAATCACTCCACCTACTTAGTGAAAAAGTATAAAAACATGTCTTTGATAATGTCAGTAGTTTAGATTCATGCATTTCCACTTGTTAGATGTAGTAGCAGCATTGGTAGAAGTATTACCCATCCTCATTGCATTATAGAGATTAGACTAGTCAAATTAGGGTTTCCTAGGGTTACATGCGTTGAATTACTTTTAGTTCATTTTTGTCAATTAGCTTAGTCTCCTTTGAGCTAACTTTCGTCCATCATTGATAAAGCTTCTTCTGTGAGCCTATAGAAGTTGGCTTGAGCCCTAATAGACTTGTGCCAGCTGACCAAGTGACAGCTGCGACAAGATCTAGTACTTGTGCATATAGCACCGTCGCTTCCAAGTTTGTACAAACAACCGGGTTGATAAAATGAGAGACATGAAGCCTCAGGAGTTGTAGCATTATTGCTACAATACTGGAGCTCACCAGGGTGGTGGCTCCGACTGGAAGTAATGGGACCAGTTTCCCAATGATGAATAGAAAGGGGATAGATGAGTGAGTGGTTTTCTTATATAATGGTAATGAAGGAATGATTTAATCTAAAAAGTAAAATAATGAATAACTATTATATCCCCAGAGATTTCTATTTCTAAGTGCAACATTTGATAATCTCTATTCACAAATAAGCATATTGATGACTCTATTTGATAAACAAAGACATTTATTCATATAATAATTGCTTTGTTCAAATAGTTAAAAAAAGTAATTAATAAAACATTGTTACACTTATCTTTTATATATTACTGATACATGTATGACTAAAAGAATAACATCCTTTAAACATCCAATAGTGAAAAATATAAAGAATGTTGTTGAAAACACATACATATATTCAATAATAGCAATATTAATCAAATAAAAATTCACATAAAAGAATGAATTCATATCATAGATAGTAGTACCATATGTACTCTAAATCATTCCCAATATCAATCGCAATTCGAATTCCTTCTTTTAACTCAGAGATACTTTCATATCAAAGCAATAGTACACATCCACATAAAAGATTCTTCGTTAAAATTTGGAATAATGGCCCAGTATTTATAAAAAATATAACGTAAGTACAATAGTGAAACTTCCAGGTTTGAGTCTTATACAAAAACTGAGGACCTTTTCTAAATGCATGAAAGGGTCTATAATTACTTAATTAAACTAACTAACTACAAAAATAAAATGCTATTTAATTGGTACAACTGGATCTTGAATATCTTCTCCACAGCAAGTTTGTTGGTAGTCAGTAGCATGATTCATCACTTTGCCTGTTCTCCCTTTGATCTGAGTTGGCAGATTGCAAGCATCAGTTCCAATTCTGGAGGGTGGCTGAGACGAGAATGGAGCTGAGTCGAGTATGTGGCATCGTGTATCTCGAGAATGATACAACCAATTGCATCTGTTAGACACTTGAGGGAAACTCTCTGGCTATATGGTTTTACTAGGAACAACCAATAGGTGTCCCAAGTTAAACTTTGAATACCTGCGATTAACCTTCCATTCTTTTCCAGCTCTTGATTACATGTTTGCTCCAATGTCTTAGCTGATAGCAATTTACCTGCGATACATTGTGAAATCATATTAGATAAATAGAGAGTGTTATTGATTAATTCAATCAAGTTACTTGTAGATAATGTACATCTTGAAACTTCTCTCTCTGCCTTCATCAACTAAGACTGCCATTCTAAGAATAGGATTTCCTTATGTGATTCTAGGATTTTGGGCAGATTCGCTGCCTGTTGCTCACTGGTGTCTTGCCAAGCAAGAAAATTTGTCAAGGCCTCGTCAGCCTGCTCTAAATCCTGTCTACCATCAACTAATTTATCGATTATCGATGTTATTATATCACAAAGGGGCTCAACCTGAGAAATATTATGACACAACAGTCTTATATGTGTCACCAATGCCTTATTAATCTGTAGCGCTTTTGTTCTGAAAACGGCAGGTTGTGGAAGACTCTTGAAATTATCTATTTGAAGTGATAGCCGAGAAATTTTCTCATCTTTTGTTTTCGCCATTAGTTCATTCATCGTCTTCAACTTTGCCAATGCTTCTGATAATTCTTTCTGCTTTTGAATCGCGCTTGATTCTACTCTTTGTTTTTCTTCAAGTAACTGCTTATTCAGTTGATTATTTAATTGTTGTTGTCTTGACAATTGTTGTTCCAACTGTTAAACTGTCTGTTGTGCTTTAGAAAGCTGTGTTTGCAACAAAATAATTGCCTGGTATTTTTCTTTTAGTAGATTACTCACTTCCGATGCCTTGTCCATGGTGGCTGCTAAATAGGCTCTGACATACTAGGAAAGCCTTGTTCGGTCATCGGAAGGATGAAACTCCTCCTTCCAAACTACATTGGTTGTCTCTATTTGTTCCAAAAATAGGGAAGGTTGATCAAGCCTTCTCCTTTTCCACTGTCGCGTCACTACAACCCTGTGTTTTGGAATGTAAAAGATGTCTAATGGAGGTATATCCTCCATCTGCAAAATGATTTGATCCGAGGGATCCTTTGGAATTATTTCTAAGTCTGTACTAGGGGGTAGGCCATTGGTTCCCTCACTCGGAACCTTTGTTGACATTGTATCCTATGTATCTATTGCTTTGGGTTTATTGACACCTTTTGGACCTTTCAGATTGCTTATGATGGAGTCAAATTGCTACCATTCTTGGAGTAATTTTGGATCAATCTCAGTATCCACATTGACATTCTCACTACCCTTATCTTGCTCCTTTTTCTTCTCTTCCTCCTATATTTTCTCCTGTTCTTTCTTCTATGCTTCTTCCTGCTATTTCTCTTTATCTGTCTCGAGAATCTTTGATGCCGTAGGAGGTTTTTCGATGAGTCTATGTTTAGGCTCTCTTGATTGTGTCGTCGGGGCAGTAGCTAGTAAATCCAGAGGCAGATGTTGTAACCTCTACTCTCTGAGTTTATTGAATTGTACTAACCCTTCATCATTACATCTCATTTTAGCCAGTGCTTGAACCTGAAATAATGACTTTCCCGAAGAAAATAAGTCATCAAAATCGTCTTCCTTATGATCAAACTTTGTGAGTTTGGCCTGTTCAAGCACATTATAGATGACTTTCCTTGGGTCAAATCGCCTATTAGGAATGGTGGCAACATTTAGCATATTTATCTTGTCTGCTTCATTCTCTGCATGCTTATAGTAATGCAGAGTATAAACACCACATCTTAGAGGAAAAGGAGGCCAAACCTACTTCTTTGAAGTCCTCAGAGTCTTGGTTGCTCCTGCGGACGTAATCTGATAGGCTAATTCTCTAGCCAACAGCGTGTCGAGTATGTGCAAAGGAAGTACATGAGGCCTGGCAAGGCTGCCAAAAACTCTTATGTATGTGAATTTATTCTCTCTGAACTAGTTTCCTAGAGTGGTTAGGTCAATCTCTGCTTGTGAAGAAATATTCAGAGCAGGCTTGTCAAAAATGGCACGGTAAATGGGAACATAAAACCATTACAAACTTGATACAGGTTGTCCTTATAATGTGATTTCCATATCGTCTAGTGATAAATGTGAATCAGCATGGGGTCGTGTGGAGTCCATATCCACCCCAGTACAGGAAATTCAGAGTTGAAACAAAGAGTATCTCAAAGATAGGCACTAAAATAAAACGGAGGAATAGACCTATCGGTGACCTGAGTTTTATTTATAAACTCAAGAATAGCAGTGGCTAACTTATCTGATAATATATTTCCCCAATCCATTATCTCACTATTGACTGCCGCTTCCATTAGAGGAACCATTTCAATCGTGAATTTTGCGGAATCGTGTAATTCCCAAATCCTACACATCATCGCCCCTGCGTAACAATAAGGAGAACATAATGAATCGACAGAGTACTTACCTGAAGATTCATGCTTGTGCCTTGCTTGGTTCTATCTCCATTCCCGAATAGGTGCTGATTCAGTTTCATTCTCAATTCTAAACTTCTCTAGAAATGCTTTGTTGTATTTCTTTTGTGGTTTAGGCAAGTGGTACATTTTTCTCAAATCATCAAGTTGAAAGAAGCCGAAGACTCTCTCGTCGACTGTGTAGAATGTTCTATTCGTAACAGGGATTTCTTCTACTACCCACTACACTACATCTATATACGGAAGAATTTTCTCTCGAGCTATTATTCTGTGTAGATAGGAGTCGGCTAAATCCTTTAGCGTAGCCTCTGACTTTCTGGTTGAATCTGCAGTAGCTGGCACCGATATCGTTTCAGGCTCTTCAACTTCAATTAGATTATAAATGCTTTGCCAGCTAGTGTTGCTGAGGCCAAGACAGGTAGTTTCTGAAATCAATCCTTTCTTGCTTGGTCCTGGATCAGTGGTAGATTTTCCTGTTACTGCGGGAGCTGACGCTGCTGCAAATCTCTTGGATTTCTTCCCCATTTGGTTCGAATTTGTTGCTTCGGCGAAGCTCTACGCAGGAGATAAAATGAACGTAATACAGAGAATAGGTTGTGCAAGCCAATATGAAAGATTTATATCAATTAACGAATAATAAAGGATTAAAATAATACTGTCGCAGATACAATCTCAAGGGAGATCTTGGCATAACTACTCCATTAATTGGCCACTTTAACCTGTCAATCATTTAAATTCCCATCATATTGTTTGTTCGCCAAATGATTCATTCAAGCGTGGCTTTGATTTTTGGCGGATAATCACAAGTGAATCACTATCGGGAACAAGAAGGATTTTAATAGTAATCGAAAATAATATACCCAAGCCTTTTCAATCTATTTTGAAATTCGCGCTTAGTTTTATCGCAATCGGAATCAGAGAAATGCTTGAGTGGTGATATTTGTGTTATTGCAAAATCCCCGATCCCCGATGGCGATAAAAATTATTCGCATCGGGAGTTTTTAAAAGGTGTCTTTAACATGTGTGCACTACAGTCCCCGATTGCTAATAGTGACATCGCATCGGAGAAAAGTGGGAGGGCCTTTTGTTACACTTTCTTGCCTTTCCCGATATCCGATAGTTATTCACTTTTCGGATTGGGGTAAACAAATGGGTCTTTTCATTATGCATCCCTTGTTGTTGCGATATGCGATCGCTTTATCGCAATAATAAAGAATTATATATTTATTTTATAAGACCGATTTATTTTTATTCAAAAGGTTTATAATGTATTGTTTCTTTCAGACCTTTTGATGAAGGATGAGTTGATACCAATTTTATTCACACATCTATAAAAAAGGGGCCCATTTCATATTATAGTTAAAAAGAAAAATTTTATGCTATGGGGGGTTTTTGTACAGCACAATAGTCTCCAAATGGAATCAAGAACTATCAAAGAGAGGACACTAATCAAAACCCCAGAAGATGACTCACCCCCCTACAATCATCGATATATGGATCCCTCATCACAGAGATTCGGGGGCTGGAATCTTGTATCTTGTAGAGAAGTGTTGTTGTTTGTCTGGTGAAACTTCATAGTGTTGGGTGATCAAGCTTTACTTGAGGTGAAGAAGGGCTTTCTTGCTGGAGGATGATGCTGGGTCAGAGCTATTGGTTGTAATCCTCTTGCTATTCTTGATAGTAATAAAGTTATTCAAGTTTTCCTCCACATTCTTGTATGTTTGATTGTATATGCATTTGTGTGGTTAATACGTATCTGGTCTTGTGTTATTTATGAATATAGATCTCTATCCTTCGATAGTAATATGCTGCTTCGATTCCACAGGTGCTCTTTGAAGCTAGGCAGACGAAGAAGAAGCGACAAATATCTATCAGGAAGGAGAGGAATGAAGCAAGGAACCAAGTGCAAGACTAAGGTTGGTGTCCTTTGTTCCACTCTTATCTATTTTTCATAAAGGAAAGTGAAAGTAGTCTTTACTTGTTTGTTTATAAGATAACTACCAATCTTAGTGGGAATAGCAGCTCCGATTGGACACTATTCCCGGTAACAGGAAGCCCCATCGGTTGAGGGATGAGAGGAGGAAGAGGAGGACAACCAGCAGGACAATGAGCTTTGATTTACACCGGAAGAACCAGTTATCTCGCTCCATGCTTTGGTAGGCATTTCTTCTCCCCAAACTCTCACAATTAGTGGTTTTATTAAACATTGCTCTGTAATAGTCTTGCTTATAGTGGCAACACACATAAATTTATCCATCAGAGAGTCACAGAAGCTATGCATTTTTCAGAGAAGTCTCTAATTTCCACATACATATTCTTGATAAGGGGACGATGAAATGTGACGGCCACTGTGAAAATATCAAACTTCAAATGGGAGATTACCACCTAAAGACCCACATGTTTGCTATCAAGATGGGTGGGTGTGACGTTGTCTTGGGTGCTGAATGGCTAACACACACTTGGCCCAATCACAATGGATTTCCAAGAGTTATATATGAGTTTTAAGCAGAATGACCACATGCATACCCTTTGCGAACTCCAAGAAGGTACTCTTTATATCATCAGCTCACATCGGATGGGAAAATTGTTAAAAAAGGGCCACCACGGAGTTATTGCACAATTTAATGCCATTGAGGCCTTCAAGCCTCCTACTCTTCGTATTCAGCCTAAGATGCAACAGGTCTTAAATAGCCATCTGCAGGTCTTTGACAAACCTCATGAGCTTCCACCATCGAGAGGGGAACATGATCATAGCATTAACTTGATGTGAGGGGGACAACCACCGAATGTGTGCCCATATAGATACCCTTTCGCCCAAAAGAATGAAATTGAAAAAATCATCAAGGAACTCATGGAAGCCGGTGTCATTCATCCTAGCATTAGTTCTTATTCATCGCCTATGGTCATGGTGCTCAAGAAAGATGGGGAATGGTGTATGTGTCCAGACTTCAGGGCCCGCAACAAGCTGACAGTCAAAGATAATTTCCCCATCTGAGTTGTCGCTAATTTGCTGGATGAACTAAATGGAGTTCAATTCTTTATTAACCTAGACCTTTGCTCGGGCTATCACCAAATTCAAATGAAAGAAGTAGACATTCCAAAGACTACTTTCTGAACTCATGAATTCCATTATGAATTCCTGTGCATGCCATTTGGTCTCTGTAATGCTCCATCCACTTTTCATAGCCTCATGAATCACCTACTGAAACCATATCTCAGAACATTTGTCCTTGTTTTCCTTGATGACATTCTCATCTATAGCCTCACCTAGGAAAAACATTTTTAGAATGTAGACCTACTCTTGCAACAACTATGGAAGCATAAATTATTTGTCAAAATGTCCAAGTGCTCTTTTGGTGTGAAAGAAGTCAAGTCTTTGGGCCACATTATGGGGGGTGAAGGTGTTAGTGTGGATCCCAAAAAGATCCAAGAAATTCAGGATTGGCCCCAACCAAAGACCTTGAAGAGTTTGAGAGGATTCTTGGTTTTTACGGCTACTATCACAAACTTGTCCACAATTATGGTCACATGGCTAGATCCCTCACTCACCTTCTCAAGAAAAATTCATTCCTCTGGAATTATGAAGCACAACAGGCATTTATAGCTCTCAGACATGCCATGTGTTCCACTCTCATATTGGCACTACCTAACTTCACCAAATATTTTGTGATTGAATGTGATACTTTAGGTACAGGTATTGGGATTATATTAATGCAGGAAGGTCAAACCTTGGCCTTCATTAGCCAATAACTAAGTGGGAAACATCTAGGAAAATATACCTATGAGAAGGAGATGATGGCCATATTACATGCAGTGGATACCTGGTGACCATACTTATTGAGTCGATGGTTCAAAATCCGCACAAACCATCAAAGCCTTAAATAGTTTTTGGAGCAACGCCTATCCTCACCACAAAAAAATAAATGGCTAGCCAAAATATTGGGATATGATTATGAGATAATTTACAGGAAAGGGTGTGAAAATGTCACAGCGGATGCTTTATCATGACAATTTTAGGAAGACAACACCCTGCTAGCAATCTCTCTTCCCATTCCAAAGTGGATTGAAGAAGCTTGCAAGGAATGGTTTTCACATCCTTCACTCTCCCAACTCATTCATAACTTGCAAGAAAATGCAAATTCTATAGTGGGCTACTCTTGTAAGGATGAGATTCTTCGCTACAAGGAAAAAGTAGTGATATCACCAACATCCACCCTCAAAAGGGGCATTTTGGCAGATTTTCGCTCATCCCCAACTCTAGGCCATTCAGGCTTTCCGAAGACTTATGCTCGCACTCGTCGTTCCTTCTTTTGGACAGGCATGAAAAAGGACATTCTTACTTTTGTAGTGGAATGTGATGTGTGTTAGTGCCACAAAGGAGAAACAGTCAAGTCGTCAGGCACGTTACAACCATTACCCATACCTGCCTCAATCTAGATGAATGTTTCTATGGATTTCATTATTGTTCTTTCGAATTCAGGAAAAAATTGAGTCATCATGGTTGTTGTGGATAGACTTTCTAAGTATGCTCATTTATGCACCCTACACCACCCTTTTACACGCACTTTGGTGGCTCATTCTTTCATGGACAAGATCTTCAAATTGCATGGCATGCCCACTTCCATTGTGTCTCATCATGAGCCAATCTTCACCAATAACTTTTGGTAGGAATGTTTCGAGCTACAAGGCACCCAAGTCAAACTCACTACATCCTATCATCCCCAAACTCATGGAAAAATTGAAGCAGTCAACAAATGTCTAGAGACCTACCTCAGGTGTTTCACTTCAAAAAATCAACATCTATGGGTACAGTGGTTACCTCTAACCGAATGGTATAATACTAACTATCATGCCACCACCAAAATGACTCCATATGAAGCAGTTTATGGTCAACTCTCCTCTTCACCTACTTCTTATAACCGTGGATGCTCTTAGGTACAAGTAGTGTATCAACTCCTATAGAACCATGCAACCATGCCCACCCACCTCAAAGATAATATTCATTAAGCTCAGAATCGCATGAAGCAACAAGCAGACCCACATTTTTCAAACCACACATTTCAACAACAAGATCAGGTATTCTTGAGGTTGCAACCATTCAAGAAAACATCACTCGAAGACAAGGGTCGTCAGAAATTATCTCTAAAATTCTATGGACTGTATCAAATACTTCAGCACATTGGAGTAGTAGCGTACAAGCTAGACTTGCCACACAATGCAAAAATAAATCACGTCTTCCATATCTCATGCCTCAAGAAAGTGGTAGGGAACAATTGCAGAATTCAAACCAATTTACTTGAATTGAATGAAGAAGGTTTAATTTTGCTCCAGCCTGAACATGTTCTTGACACCCGAATGATACCTGCGTGATCGCACAATCAAGTAAGTCCTGATCAAATGGAAAGACACCTCTCTAGAAGATGCAACCTCGGAACCAACCACCATTCTTCAGTAGTTTCCGCAACTTTAGCCTTCAGGACAAGGTTGTTTTTATGGGGGAGGGCATGTTAGGGGCCAACCTTAACCCCCTTATTTATGTAATAGGGTCAAGCCATAGTTATAGTTAGTTAAAGAGTCAATAAAGACCATATTAATAATTGTAAGTAGTTGACCCACGTTTAAAGAAAGGGACCATAGTTAGTTTCAAATGGGCCATGGTATTAGATAGATGGTCTTAATAGAACATTGGTACTGACCCATGGTATTGCATGTATGAATCCTATATAAAGGATAGAGAATCCCCACTAAGGAGTGTCGTGTCTTATTTTGTAATCGAGTAGTGCTTTATTGGAGATTTCCCCCTCAAAGAGGCATGTGAAAATTGCTTTCATCTCAGAATAATAAAATACATGAAAAAAGTAATGGTGCCTTGTTAGACTACACATGAAAAAATTATTAAGAATTAAACTTCCACTAGGAGTTTATTAATTACTTGAAAAGCAACTGAAATAAGCACACGTAATGGTCTAGTATTTTTCAGATGAATTAAAACTAACAAAAACCTAATAATAATATTTTTCCTTGATTCATAGGTTGAAACTATTCAAAACATCCACAGCCTCATTAAGCCTGTTTGGCATCTGTCGCATCAATGGCGATGCCTCATTTGACTGCATCAATGTTTTGCGGAGTGCTCACCGATGGAGGGGAATTAACCTCACAATAAAAATATAAAATACTTATGAAAATGAAATTAAAAGACTTTAATAAGAATAGCTGCATGCTCTCCATGACAATCTTCGGAGAGTTTGAAGCTACACCCTCGGTCATTGGCCTTGAAGCTGCAATATACTTTACAAAAAAATGATACTTTGTAATAACATTGCAATAAAATTTTAAAGCATTCATGTAGTTCAACCAAACTACAAGCAAGAATCTAAGAAACTATAACAATTTACGGTTTAAATACCTATCCTTCTCTGCTTTTGTCTTAAGTTCTTAAACCAGTTTCTTATACTCTTCTCCCTCACATAACCAAATATGGTTATAAAATCCATCCTGTTCATCTTAACCCGATTCCTTGTAATGTAAGGAAAGTTTATGTAAATATGCTCCATCATTTCATAGTTAAAAAATAAAAATCCAATATTTAAGGAATGAGATTTCATTTCTTTTTAGAAATTACATTGATTATATTACATTATTTAATTATCCACATATTGGATGGTCTTAATTGAAAATTATTTGATTGAAGTATGGATTCATGTATTAGAAACAAATTTGGGTTTAAGACCATCGAATTTTGTCACATGCAATAATATTGTATATTTGATCCAAATCATCGTCCTCTTCATAGTCGTGGACTGGTTCAGTGTGGTCTGCTCCTTCAGTGGGATCCAATGTGATAATAAATTAGAGTGCCTTTTTCTCAAATTTCATCCTTTTCTTCCTCAAATTAATTACGAGATCCATGTTGAAGGCCCAATCAATTCCTAATAGTGCAAGGTAAGTATTGTTGCCATCCACTATTTCAATTACTTCAAAGTTGGCCACAACGCTTTCTCCCTCAATGACTATTACCTCATACACGGGCCTCATAGGAATGATCTTCTATTGATTGGCCATCCATAGGTGTATAGGAGACAATTGTAGTCCAGGTCTCCCCATCCTTTTGCACATCTTCTTTGACAACATGTTCACATCAGATCCCAGATCCAAGATGACTTGACCCATTTCGTAGTCTCCAATTTGCACGGTCATCCTCATTTGACGTCATGTTCACTTCTTATGTTTACCCAAGTTCCTCACAATGCATTGTTCCAGAGGATTCTTGATTTTATGTGTATAGTTGTCAATTAGATCCTAGAGCCCTTACACCATGTTCCTATCTCGCAACAACTTCATACAGGTTTTCAGAAAAGTAGCCAATAACGAGGGATACACATCATGCGCTTCACTATTTCAGTCGATTTCTCTTGACTTTCTGACATAGAAGCCTCAGCAAAGTTCTTCCTAGCCTCGACAAAAATTTCCTTAGCCCGGTTGAGATAAAATCTGACCTCTTTTTCGGCAGCCTTGTGCACCTAACCTTTGGTTTCTAGCTACTTTCCCTTATTTTCTCGTGTGGAAATACCACTTCGCGTTACTATATTAATGATATGGTCCTCTTCTCGAGGCTCTGCCCTCATCATCTATATATTTTCCATGGGTCGTTGAGTTTTTTTCTCCTGCATCTTCGCTATCTCCACCCGGAAATCTTCTATCACATAATCAAACTATTTGGAATACTTAGAGGATCATGGATGTGTTGGGTTTTTGCAGTCGCGCGTAAAATGACCCGTTTCTCCATAATTATAGCAATTTATTTTTCCACGATCTCTGCCAACTCCTCCTCCATGTCCCCTTCCTCGGCACTAGAATCCTCCACGTGTTGCATTCGTGTCATGATTTTGAGGCAAAGTTTCTAATTGCATTCAATATGTAGGCATCTGATCCATCATCAATTTGTAGCTTCGGTAGTTTCACTCATCATGCCAAACCAATTTAGAGAAGGTACAAAACAACTTCTGTAAAGTCTCTGCGAACTTTAGGAAGAGCTGACAATTGAGATTTGCATGCTTCCCATCTATCTGGAAAATAACACACCATAAGGGTACTCCTATTCTTGGTCCCACAATGTTTTTAGGCTTTAAAGGAACAAGTCCTCCTGCAATTCGATAATTGTGATAAACAGGACAATGATCCTTATCATACCCCTTGTATTTACATTTTATGCCCCAAACTTTTGTGCGCACCTTAGGTTGAGAATCCTTTCCTCTCTTCAAGTTCTGCAACTCCATGTGCAGGCTTGTGAGCTATGACTGAATTTGTTGTACTCCAACATTCATATCCTACACTCGTGAGGCTTCCAACTTCATTGTGATGTCCACAACCTCTACTTGCGTTCCTATCTTCTGTTGTGATAATGGTAATCTTAGATGGGGATGGAGAGAAGTGATGTACCAATCCCTATGCTCAGATTTTGTGATTTACATATTAGACTATCGGATGAGGAACTTTAGCCTTTGATTAAAGTCCCATATGGACTCATTTTCCCTTTGTTTTATTTCCTTAAACTATGTTGCGAACTGTGCATAAGACTTTGGCTTTTTAAACTCATTCCTCAATGCCCGCTGACTCTCTCCGATCGTCGCACGAGGTCTATCCATACATAACTTGATATACCAAGTCATTTCCTTGTCCTATAGCTATTAGGGTCCAACCCTAACCCCCTTATTTATGTAATAGGGTCAAGTCATATTTATAGTTAGTTAAAGAGTCAATAAAGCCCATATTAATAATTGTAAGTGGTTGACCCACATTTAAAGAAAGGGAGCACAGTTAGTTGCAAATGGGCCATGGTATTAGATAGATGGTATTAATAGAACCATGGTACTGACCTATGGTATTGCATGTATTAACCCTATAAAGGATAGAGACTCCGCATTTAGGAGCATACTGTCTTATTTTGTAATCGAGCACTGATCTATTGCAAGTTGCCCCCTCAAAGAGGCAAGTTAACATTGCTTTCATCTTTGAATAATAAAATACATGTTGTTATTTCTCATTTTTTTCTATGTTCTAGGTTGTATTTATTCACATATTTGGTATCCTAGCATCTCCTCGCAGGTCAATAGCATAGCAAGTGGTATTAGAGCACTTTCCAGGGCTAGTGGTATCTCCATTTGTAGCAGATTTTTTTTTGGCTAGATACGTGTTCCGACGTCTTTAAACCATGAGATCTGTTGTTGAGTGCTAAACCTGTGGATTTGGGGAGGCATGCATGGAGGAAATACAAGTGGTGGTCACATTTGTTGGACCCCCTTGTAACCCCTGTGGGTACCCCTTTGAGTAGTAGTGCATTAGACAAAATCGTGCACGGATTGTCTTCCATGTACCCTCTGGGAATATCGGAAGCCCCCATGCTCACGTAAAACCTCACCATAGATAAATTGTCAGTCATATTGCTTCTACACTACACCAAGAAAAACACTTGGGGAGATTACTTGCGCGTATGATAAGGTACTCAGGTACTACGGCTAAGAGTATGGTTGATCCTCCTTAATTAGTGCCCTGAAAGATTGGGTCGAGTACTACTGTTGGACCCTTATGTATATTGTGATTTGTAGCACTTGACACTCCTTGAGACCATAGTTCCCTTATCTATCTGAAGATCGCCCATCATCTTCTTTGCGACATCAGATCTAGCAAATTGGGTTCTATGCCGCCGCAATAATCAGATCCACCAAAATACCATTCAAATCTAGCAGCGGGGTTTCAGTCACTGCCACATTCATACTCATACTTTGCGGTTAAGGGTTTCATAGATAGATCTGACCATTTGTGCAGGAGGCTTGTGGCTCCTATACCTTAGGGTGATTCTCGCAGGACATTGAGCAAGATTAACTTTTTTGGGAATTGGCTACATAAGTATTGATAAGCAGGGATTAAAACTCCTTTCGGAGGGTAAAAAAAAAAAAATTTAAGGCCCTCTTGGGACGCTTATATGAGACTTAGCCCATAAGAATCAAGACGATAGGTTGAGTGAGTTGGTACCATTCACTTGTTAGCTTCAACTTTCGAGCGGTCCCAAATTTTTTCACAGTGACGACCAAATCTACGTATGGTAGAAACCAGAGCTCAAGCTATGGCCAAGGAGAAGATGGAATCCCTTGAAAACAGGTTGGATGAATTAATGACAATGATCCACACATTGAACAACCCATTCACAAAGGGAAATTTGGTATCATAGTTGGAGGTATATTCTTTTAATGAAGACCATGAAGGAGAATCTAGTCATTCTCTTCACGTCCATGGAAACCACCAACATTCCCACCCTCGACCACCTTAGTTGGACATGTACAAATTTGATGGATCTACTCCAGCGATATGGGTATCATAAATGGACCAATATTTCACACTGAATCACATGAGAGATGATGAGACTAAGATATCTGTGGGAGGTATTTACTTGGATCAAGAAAGATGGCAATGGTGGTAATGGCATAAAAAATGCTATGCAAGGCCAATTACTTGGCAAGCCTTCTCAAAATCCCTTTGTGAATGCTTTGAACGAGAATATAATTTTTTGGGTCATCTTGCTAAGCTCAGACAGACATGCACAGAACATGACTATATTACAGCCTTTGAGAAATTAGCCTTCCGTACGGGAGGTTTGGCAGGTGAATTCTACTTGGGATGTTTTATCAATGGTCTCAAAGACGCCATCCAAGCTCACATCTGAATGCACCACCCACCCACATGGTTGGAAGCTTGCAGAATGGCTTGCGAAGTGCAATGTGCGATAGCGGCCCAGTCACCTCGTCCAAATTTCATAGCCAAGGGATGCCCCACCTAGGCTCTGGGCACTACCCAAATACTTAAGGTTCAAAAGTGTCACCAGCAGAAATGGCAGAAAGGAGAAAGAAAGGATTGTGTTACTACTGTGGTGACAAATACTCCCTAGGGCATAAATTCAAGGAACCTAAATTCCTTCAAATTGATGCTACTGATCATAGTTCATCTAAGGAAGCCCCATTCTTTGATGGATGAGAGAAGGAAGAGGAGGACAACCAGTAGGACAATCAGATCCGAGCTACACCAAAAGAACCAGTTATCTCTCTCCATGCTTTGGCAGGCATTTCTTCTCCCCCAACTCTCAAAATTAGAGGTTTTATTAAACATTTCCCTATAATAGTCTTGATTGATAATGGAAACGCGCATAAATTTATCCATCAGAGAGTTGCAGAAGCTGTTCATTTTTTTCAGAGAAGTCTTTAATTTCCACGTACAGATTGCTGATGGGGGGATGATGAGATATGACGCCTGCTGTGAAAATATAAAACTTCAAATGGGAGATTACCACCTAAAGACCCACATGTTTGCCATAACCATGGGTGGGTGTGACATTGTCTTGGCTGCTGAATGGCTAACACACACTTGGCCCAATCACAATGGATTTCCAGGAGTTATTTATGAGTTTTAAGCAGAATGACCACATGCATACCCTTTGCGAACTCCAAGAAGGTACTCTTTCTATCATCAGCTCGCATCGAATGGAAAAATTGTTAAAAAAGAGCCACCATAGAGTTATCGCACAATTTAATGCCATTCAGGCCTTCAATCCCCCTACTCTTCATATTCATCCTAAGATGCAAGAGGTCTTAAATAACCATATGCAAGTCTTTGACAAACGTCATGAGCTTCCGCCATCGAGAGGGGAACATGATCATAGCATTAACTTGATGTGAGGGGAACAACCACTGAATATGTGCCCATATAGATACCCTTTCACCCAAAAGAATGAAATTGAAAAAATCATCAAGGAACTCATGGAAGCTGGTGCCATTCATCCTAGCATTAGTTCTTATTCATCACCCGTGGTCATGGTGCTCAAGAAATATGGGGAATGGCGTATGTGTCCAGACTTTAGGGCCCTCAACATGCTGACACTCAAGGATAAATTCCCCATCTCGGTTGTTGCTAATTTGCTAGATGAACTAAATGGGGTTCAATTATTTACTAAGCCAGACCTTCGCTCGGGCTATCACCAAATTCACATGAAAGAAGTAGACATTCCAAGGACTACTTTCCGAACTCATGAATTCCATTATGAATTCCTGGGCATGCCATTTGGTCTCTGTAATGCTCCATCGACTTTTCATAACCTCATGAATCACGTACTCAAACCATATCTCGGAAAATGTTTCCGTGTTTTCTTTGATGACATTCTCATCTATAGCCTCACCTAGGAAAAACATTTTTAGCATGTAGACCAACTCTTGCAACTACTCGGGAAGCATAAATTATTTGTCAAAATGTCCAAGTGCTCTTTTGGCATGAAAGAAGTCAAGTATTTGGGCCACATTATGGGGCGTGAAGGTGTGAGGGTGGTTCCCAAAAAGATCAAAGCAATGCAAGATTGGCCGCAACCAAATACCTTGAAGACTTTGAGAGGATTCTTGGTTTTCACCGACTACTATTGCAAATTTGTCCACAATTATGGTCACATGGCTAGACCCCTCACTCACCTTCTCAAGAAAAATTCATTCCTCTGGAATTATGAAGCACAACAGGCGTTTATAGCTTTCAAACATGCCATGTGTTCAACTCTCGTGTTGGCACTACCTAATGTCACCAAATCTTTTGTGATTGAATGTGATAATTTAGGTACAAGTATTGGGGTTATCTTAATGCACGAAGGTCAAACCTTGGCCTTCATTAGCCAACAACTAAGTGGGAAACATGTGGGACAATCTGCCTATGAGAAGGAGATGATGGCCATCTTACATGCAGTGGATACCTAGCGACCATACTTATTGAGGCAATGGTTCCAAATCCGCACAAACTATCAAAGCCTTAAATATTTTTTGGAGCAACGCATATCCTCACCACAAAAAGATAAATGGCTAGCCAAAATATTGGTATATGATTATGAGATAATTTACAAGAAAGGGTGTGAAAATTTCATAGCGGATGCTTTATCATGACAATTTGAGAAGGAAACACCCTGCTAGCAATCTCTCTTCCCATTGCAAAGTGGAATGAAGAAGCTCGCAAGGAATGGTTTTCACGTCCTTCACTCTCCCAACTCATTCATAACTTGCAAGTAGACCCAAATTCCATAGTGGGCTACTCTTGTAAGGATGAGATTCTTCGCTACAAGGAAAAAGTAGTGATATCACTCACATCCACCCTCAAAAGGGGCATTTTGGCAGATTTTTACTCATCCCCAACTCTAGGCCATTCAGGGTTTCAGAAGACTTATGCTCGCACTCGTCGTTCCCTCTTTTGGAGAGGCATGAAAAAGTACATTCTTATGTTTGTAGTGGAATGTGATGTGTGTGAGTGCCACAAAGGAGAAACAGTGAAGTCCCGAGGCACGTTACAACTATTACCCATACCTTCCTCAATCTAGATGAATATTTCTATGGATTTCATTAATGTTCTTCCAAAGTCAGGCAACAAGTGAGTCGTCACGGTGGTTGTGGACAAACTTTCCAAGTATGCTCATTTTTGCGCCCTACGCCACCTTTTTACACCCACTTTGGTGGCTCATTCTTTCATGGACTAGATCTTCAAATTGCATGGCATGCCCACTTTCATTGTGTCTCATTGTGACATGATCTTCACCGATAACTTTTGGTAGGAATGTTTCAAGGTACAAGGCACCCAAGTCCAACTCACTACTTCCTATCATCTCCAAACTAACGGACAAAGTGAAGGAGTCAACAAATATCTAGAGACCTACCTCACGTGTTTCACTTCAGAAAAGCAACATTTATGGGTACAGTGGTTACCTCTAACCAAATGGTGGTATAATACTAACTATCATGCCACCAGCAAAATGACTCCATATGAAGCAGTTTATGGTCAACTCCCCCCTTCACCTACTTCTTATATCCGTGGATGCTCTTAGGTACGAGTAGTGTATAAACTCCCATAGAATCATGCAACCATGCCCGCCCACCTCAAAGATAATCTCCATTAAGCTGAGAATAGCATGAAGCAAGAAGCACACCAACATTTTTGAGAGCACACATTTCAACAAGGGGATCATATATTCTTGAGGTTGCAACCATTCAAGAAAAAATCACTCCAAGACAAGGGTCATAAGAAATTATCTCTAGAATTCTACGCATCGTATCAAATACTTAACGGTGATGGAGTAGTAGCTTACAAGCTAGCCTTGCCACCCAATGCAAAAATCCATCAAGTCTTCCATGTCTCATGCCTCAAGAAAGTGGTAGGAAACAATTGGAGAATTCAAACCAATTTACTCGAATTGGATGAAGAAGGTTTAATCCTCGAATTGGATGAAGAAGGTTTAATCTGGGTCCAACGTGGACATGTTCTTGACACCTAAACTGGACACCTTTCTAGAAGATGCAACCTAGGAACCAACCACTATTCTTCAGCACTTTCCACAACTTCATCCTTGAGGACAAGGTTGTTTTTATGGGGGAGGGCATGTTAGGGGCCAACCCTAACCCCTTTATTTATGTAATAGGGTCAAGCAATAGTTATAGTTAGTTAAAGAGTGAATAAAGACCATATTAATAATTGTAAGTGGTTGACCTGCATTTAAAGAAAGAGACCACAATTAGTTGCAAATGGGCCATAGTATTAGATAGATGGTTAATAGAACATTGGTACTCACCTATGGTATTGCATGTATGAATCTTATATAAAGGATAGAGACTACCCATTGAAGAGCGTAGTGTCTTATTTTTTAATCAAGTAGTGCTCTATTCGAGATTGCCCCCTTAAAGAGGCATGTAAACATTGCTTTCATCTGAGAATAATAAAATACATGAAAAA
Source organism: Pinus taeda (assembly GCA_000404065.3). Classification (NCBI taxonomy): domain Eukaryota; kingdom Viridiplantae; phylum Streptophyta; class Pinopsida; order Pinales; family Pinaceae; genus Pinus; species Pinus taeda. Next base: position 44,597 of record APFE030419464.1, on the reverse strand, counting down.
AGTAATGGTGTCTTGTTAGAATAAGCATGAAAAAATTATTAAGAACTAAACTTCCACTAAGAGTTCATTAATTACTTGAAAAGCAAAATAAGCACACGCAATGGTCTAGTATTTTTCAGATGAAATAAAACTAGCATTTGCACCAGATGTTGCAAAGGAAACGCCGTAAGGCATAAATTGAAGAATGCAAGTAAAACAAAAAAATACTTTCATGAAGAATAAAAATACTTATAATGAATTTATTATTAGATATTCATATATATTGCCCTATATATTAGCCCCACTAATTTTTTCCCTTTATTAATGTAACCTTTCACCACTATGGTCACTATAATATCAAATACAATATTTGTCTTAAGCAGAAAACATTATGAAAGTCAAAATACTTATATGTCCCATATCCCATATAAACCATAATATACTTTGATCACTCTTGGAGAATTGCAAACCCTTCCAAAATGCAACTTCTAACCACATTTTTTTCTTCTACAAAGTTGGTTTCTATATTAGTGGCTGAGAAATATAATGGGAGTCCAGTCTCCTTACGTACAATGGATACCAGTGGCAGCTTGGATCAAGAGATTTACAAAAAGGGAATATCTTCTTGATTCTTTTCCTACTGCTTTTACAACTAACAATGACTAGGCAACTATAGATTCTTACAAATTGGGACATCCAAAATTGACACTTGTAGAACAGTTTAATCTATGACTATGTGGCTGATTTGTCTTGCAGTGGAGTCCTCGGTTGCTTGTCCACTCCGTCTTGCCTAACACTCGAAGAGCTGGTTGCAACCGTATGTTTCTTTTCCATCATGTATTGGAGGATGGAAATCGATTCTTCTGCATGACTACAGTGATTAGAGAGCTGGCAAAAATGTTCTTGCAAAGAGGAAACTCTGTGCAAGAAGAGATCAATTTCAACCCTATATTTTTCATTCATAATGCAATTCTGATCTTCAATCCGACGGTTCTGATCTTCTAACCTACGATTCTGATCTTCAAGTCTCGATTCGAGGATCCTCTGCTGCTCCTCCAAAATGCTCTGCTGTGTTCTAATTTCTTCAAGCTCGGCTTGCAAGTCTGCGTAGTGCAAACAATACCTCACTACGGGCCATAATAACGACATAGAGGTAACTTGGGACAGGGCAGAGAATTTTAAGGGCAAAGAAGGGGCACTCAGAGGAGTAAGGCAAGGGTGCCGAGAAAGGGGCAGTGAAGATTCTGAGGAGCGCAGCAAGGAACCTGAGATTCCAACAGATACAAAGGATGCAGGAGCATAAACAAAAGGCGCAACGTAACAAGGGAACCTGAGCGTTTTTATGACAGATGGCGCAGCGGATCAGTCATTGCTGGAACAGCTGCTCAGGCGAGCGATGATGAAGGTCAGAGAGGGCTATCCAATGACTAAGAAAGGAGCTAGCTAGGGAGAAATAAGGGAGAGGCGCGACAATAATCTTGAGTGGTATGAGGTAGCAGAGGATGCCAAGATAGGAGCAATATACGCTGCGAATTAGGAAGACCTGGGGGGAATTAGAAACTTCTAACCACTATTACCATTAAGAAAAAATGGCATTTATTACCTTATAATCATTAAGGGAATAACTCTATTATTAAGTAAACCATAGTGCAATATGGTTTTTAACACAATGAATTCTAAAAATTATGACCCATAGTACACTCTCATCATAAACACATTGTAACTCCTAAAATGTTACAAGACATAAACTTTAATACCTAACACATTAACTATAACATTAAAACTATAACCTATATGTACTTAAATTGTCTTAACATACCGAAGGTAGAGAAGAATCAAGTGTGGCTCTTTAAATTCAATCCCACGAGAAGCGGATACAAAAAATGTTGATTATTATGTAGATGATATTTTCACTATTGACATTGACCCCAAAACCATTTTATGGGAGAAACCTATGGTAATGATGTTGATGGGTACTCATTATTCTCCCATTAAATGGTATTCTCCCAATAAATGGTATAATGGTGGCCTACATTTTGTAAATAATTTAAGGTCTTAATGCTTGTATGCTTCTGGCTCTTTTGAGGCCATGTTGGATTGAAAGTCTGAGTTCAGGATTTGGGTAATTGCTAAAGATGGTGTCTACTGGACTTGCTGAATCAGAGAGGTGAACAAGAGCATGGATGCCATTGACAGAGTTTTCTTACCCACATCCTTGAGAATGTTGTTTTTGTGTTGTGCATATATCAACTGAGAAATACCCAGGTTTTTGAAGGTGATCTAAAAGGGGTTGAAGTTGTGGGTTATTGAATCGGGTGTACATTGACTGACAGAGTATGAGTGTTTTATGCGATTGAAGGTGGGTTGTAATTGAAAATGGAGAGGAAAGAGAATGACTTAAAAGAGCTAACGCAGCAAGAACTGAGTGGCATTTTAACTCGGGTGGAGAAAGACTCAGAATGCTCTTGATGGTTGTTTGTTGAGGCTTGAGCTTGAGTTGCCATGAGATACTGGAGATGGGTCTGATCACAAAACCGCTTAGATAGCCTAAAATTCCAATCTTTGCACATTTAAACCTACTCTCAACCATAAAAAAACACTTAGTCTAGCCTAAATTACAACACAAAACAACACCGACCTATCTACCGTTAGGCAACTAATTGGAAAATTGCGTGTACGAGAGTATTGACATGCTTTGACATGTGCCTTATGTGAACACATTTAGTGCTCAAATAGCAGAACCAGCCCAATGTTACAAAAGTATCGATTCGAAACAGAACATGCAAAAACCCATTACACAACATTAATGACAAGTATGGCAGTCACAGAACAAACCCTATGATACAGAGACCTGACATAAAAACCCAACCCCCTTATGCAGGGGACCATTACAAAATAGTTGAACCAAACAAAAGTGTCTATGTGACATCATAAACCAAAACTATTTCATGAAATGTGTCATTTTTAAAAACACTTATGGAAGAAACCATAACGATGAGATAGTAAAACCGTATAGTGCATATTCAGATTGCAATTATAGAGATCAACAAAGAGCTCATCGAGAACAACAGAGATCCAAATCAAAAAGCAGACAAGTTTACAGAACATCAAATACCAAGCCTAGGGATAGTCACCAACGTATAGCTTTACCATCAATAGGATTATTAGATGGTCTTTGAAGAAGTCCAAAGAAGCAAATAACAAAAATAAAATCCACCGAAACCCCTCAAAAACCCTAAAAAAACCACTGATATAGCCTAAAATTCCAAACTTTGTACATTATGTGGATGGCCCAGACCTTGTAAGGATTCTCATTTTCCACTCTCACTTGTCTTCCAAAGCCTGCAAGTCTTGTAAAATCTTCACTGCTTGGGCTAACTTGTGCACCGCTACAGCCATGCGTAGCACATTCGAAAAATTGAAAATGATGCCAAAGGCACTTGCTATGAATTTGAATGACATAATCAGAATTTATGATTCTTCTTTTAAATTCTTTTGCTATTTATTAAACTCAATTCATCCTCTCTTTCGATTCTGAAAAATAAAAGAAAGAGAGTAAAAAATAGTAGTAAAATTGTATAGTTTATATTGAAAACTTTAACATGGGGATGTCTTTTCAATTCATTTGCAGAGATCTGCACGCACACACTTAAATGTTCACTCTTCTTTTTCCAATCATCCGATATGCTATTTCTGGTGTGCGAATCGAAGCTTAGTCTTTCACTGCAATAGGTAGGTGCCACTGCCAATTTTACAACGCTTGAGAAAGAAATATGCCATCTACAATAGAAGATGTCCTGACCCAGGATGTGAATGCTGTCGAAAAGCTGTTGTCCAATGGAATAAATCATCTTCAAGTTCAAGATAAATATATCTTGCCTCCCAGTGAACGCCCCCACCTATCTGAGGTGTCTTACTCTGAGAGCATTCCGGTGGTGTATCTCCAGGACCTCGATGGCCCTAACAGAACAAGGATAGTTGAAGAAATCCACCATGCTTGCGAGGAATATGGATTTTTCCAGGTACATCATACTTCAATCCCCCTTCTCTTGCCAATGCTTTTCTTTTAATATCTCTAGATTATCCTCCACGCACACCAAAAAGGCCCTATGTTACAAATCAAGCTTGCCATGGATATTCTAGAATATTTCTTATCATTTTTATATTCCTGAAGTTTTTGAGGCTATTACTTTCAGAGTTGCAGGATTATTTAACCTATATTTTTAATGTCAGTATGATGTGTTAATAAAATCTAGTGACTGGTTCAAGTTTCATATCTAAGGGTATGTACTATTCTTTTTTATGGCCACATATCTTCTGGTTGATCTAAGTGAGTGCAGATAGTGAACCATGGCATGCTAGAAGGAACCATGAAAAGCATGATGGAAATTGCCAAAGAATTCTTCGAAATGACCATGGAAGACCGAGCATGCGAGATTCAATAGAGGGTAAATAAAAGAAGTCCAATCTTTGGAGGAACGATATTGAAACAAGAAGAAGTAATTATCTTGCATATGCTTTTATACAGAGAGATCGTAGGAAACTATGCTATGAAGGTGAGAGCTCTGATTTTAAGGCTCTTGGTTGCCATTTCTGAAGCTCTAGGGCTCGATTCGAGTTACTTGGACAGAATCTTCGGAAAATACACCCAACTCATGGATATAATGTACTATCCTCCATGTCTGAAACCGAATATTACTCTTGGCACACCACGCCATTCAGATGCGTGTGGCATCATTGTTTTAATGCAAGGCCAGGTCGAGGTGAGTGGTCTGCAAGTACTCAGAAATGGAAAGTGGGTTGCTGTAGAACCCATACCCAACGCTTTCGTTGTTAATATGGGAGATCAACTGCAGGTATTGAACAAGAGCAAGAGCAGATCCAATACTTTATTTCCTCCTGAAAATTTGACAATGTTATTGTTAATGCTAATGCTAATGCTAATAGTTTATCAGGTTGTGAGCAATGGGAATTTGGCAATGTTATTATTAATGCTAATAATTTGTCACGTTGTGAGCAATGGTAGATTGAGAAGTGTGGAACATCAAGCAGTAATGAATGCATCTGCTGCACGTATATCAATTCCTACGTTTTATGGCCCCTGAGAGGATGCCTTCATTGCCCCTACAATGTCCTTGGTTGATGTACAACATCCGGCTCGGTACAAAGGATATAAGTTTGGAGAATTCATGAGAATTTTCTAGAGCCAGGAATTAAAGAATAAGACAGTGTTGGACCATTTCAAAATCGAATATGCAGAGAAAAACGGTAAATGAAATATGTTGTTGAATTTTATTTAAAGGAGCCATTATCAACATTATCACTATCACTGAACCATCCAATAACCCCGTTGCCCTGTGGATGAATAAAAGATGATTACATAGTTTTAACTATTGAACATAATTTTATTTTCAATTCCAATCTTCACACATTTAAACCTACTCTCAACCATCAAAAAACCACTGGTCTAGACTAAATTACAACACAAAACAACATTGACGTATCTACCGTTAGGCAACTAATTGGCCGAGAGCATTGACATGCTTTGACATGTGCCTTATGTGAACGTATTTAGTGCTCAAATAGCAGAACTAGCGCAATGTTATAGAAGTATCGATTCAAAACACAACATGCAGAAACCCATTACACAACGTTAATGACAAGCATGGGAGTCGCAGAACAAACTCTATGATACACAGGCCTGACATAAAAAACAAACACCCTTATGCAGGGGACCATTACAGAATAGTTGAACCAAAAAAAAGTGTCTATGTGACATCAGAAACCAAAACTATTTCGTGAAACGTGTCATTTTTAAAAACACTTACGGAAGAAACCATAACAATGAGATAGTAAAACCGTATAGTGCAAATTCAGATTGCAATTAAAGAGATCAACAGAGAGCTCATCGAGAGCAACAAAGATCCATATCAAAAAGCTGACTAGTTTACAGAACATCAAATACCAAGCCCAGGGACAGTTACCAATATATAGCTCTACCATCAATAGGATTATTACATGGTCTTTGAAGAAATCCAAAGAAGCAAATAGACAAAAGTAAAATCCACCGAAACCCCTCAAAAACCCTAACAAAACCACTCATATAGCCTAAAATTCCAAACTTCGTACATTATGGGGATGGCCGAGACCTTGTAAGGATTCTCATTTTCCACTCTGACTTGTCTTCCAAAGCGTGCAACTCTTGTGAAATCTTCACTGCTTGCGCTAACTTGTGCACTGCTACAGCCATGCATAGCACATTCAGAAAATAAAAAATGATGCCAATTGGCTCTTGCCGTCAATTTGAACAACATAACTAGAATTTATAATTCTTCTTTTAAATTCTTTTGCTATTTATTAAACGTAAAACGTAATACGTAATTCATCCTCTCTTTCGATTCTAAGAATTAAAAGAAAGAGAGTAAAAAATAGTAGTAAAACTGTATAGTGTATATTGAAAACTTTAACATGGGGATGTCTTTTCAATTTATCTGCAGAGATCTACACGCACACACTTAAATGTTCACTCTTCTTTTGCTAGTCATCCGATACCCTATTTCTAGTGTGTAAATCGAAGCTTAGTTTTTCAGAGCAATAGGTAGATGCCACTGCCAATTTTACAGCACTCGAGAAAGAAATATGTTGTCTACAATGGAAGATGTCCTCACCCAGGATGTGAATGCTGTCGAAAAGCTGCTGTCCAATGGAATAAATAATCTTCAAGTTCAAGATAAATATATCCTGCCTCCGAGTGAACGCCCCCACCTGTCTGAGGTGTCTTACTCTGAGAGCATTCCGGTGGTGGATCTCCAGGACCTAGATGGCCCTAACACAACAAGGGTAGTTGAAGAAATCTGCCATGCGTGCGAGGAAGATGGATTTTTCCAGGTAGATCATACTTCGATCCCCCTTCTCTTGCCATCGCTTTTCTTTTAGTATCTCTGGATTATCCTCTACGCACACCAAAAAGGCCCTATGTTACAAATTAAGCTTGCCATGGATATTCTAGAATACTTCTTATCATTTGCTATTTATTAAACTTAATTCATCCTCTCTTTCGATTTTGAAAATTAAAAGAAAGAGAGTAAAAAATAGTAGTAAAACTGTATAGTGTATATTGAAAACTTTAACATGGGGATGTATTTTCAATTCATTTGCAGAGACCTACACGCACGCACTTAAATGTTCACTCTTCTTTTGGCCATCATCGGATATCCTATTTCTGGTGTGCGAATCGAAGCTTAGTTTTGCACAGCAATAGGTAGGTGCCACTGCCAATTTTACAGCACTCGAGAAAGAAATATGCCGTCTACAATGGAAGATGTCCTGACCCAGGATGTGAATGCTGTCGAAAAGCTGTTGTCCAATGGAATAAATCATCTTCAAGTTCAAGATAAATATATTGTGCCTCCTAGTGAACACCCCCACCTGTCTGAGGTGTCTTACTCTGCGAGCATTCCGTTGGTGGATCTCCAGGACCTAGATGGCCCCAACAGAACAAGGGTAGTTGAAGAAATTCGCCATGCATGCGAGGAGGATGGGTTTTTCCAAGTACATCATACTTCGATCCCCCTTCTCTTGCCAACACTTTTCTTTTAATATCTCTCGATTATCCTCTATGCACACCAAAAAGGCCCTATGTTACAAATTAAGCTTGCCATGGATATTCTAGAATATTTCTTATCTGTTTTCTATTCCTGAAGTTTTTGAGGCTATTACTTTCAGAGTTGTAGGATTATTTAATCTATATTTTTAATGTCAGTTTGATGTGTTAATAACATCTAGTGACTGGTTCAAGTTTCATATCTGAGGGTATGAACTTTTCCTTTTTATGGCCACATATCTTCTGGTTGATCTAAGTGAGTGCAGATAGTGAAACATGGCGTACGAGAAGGAACCATAAAAAGCATGATAGAAATTGCCAAAGAATTCTTCGAAATGCCCGTGGAAGACCGAGCATGCCAGATTCAATAGAGGGTAAATAAAAGAAGTCCAATATCTCGAGGAATGATATTGCAATAAGAAGAAGTACTTATCTTGCATATGCTTTTATACAGAGAGATCGCAGGCAATTATGCTATGAAGGTGAGAGGTCTGAGTTTAAGGCTGTTGGCTGCCATTTCTGAAGCTCTAGGGCTTGATTCGAGTTACTTTGACATAATCTTCGGAAAAGACACCCAACTCATGGATATAATGTACTATCCTACATGTCCAAAACCGGATATTACTCTTGGCACACCACGCCATTCAGATGCGTGTGGCATCACTGTTTTAATGCAAGGCAAGGTGAGTGGTCTGCAATTACTTAGAAATGGAAAGTGAGTTTCTCTAGAACCCATACCCAACGCTTTCGTTGTTAATATGGGAGATCAACTGCAAGTATTTAACAAGAGCAAGAGAAGATCCAATACTTTATTTCCTCCTGAAAATTTGACAATGTTATTGTTAATGCTAATGCTAATGCTAATAATTTATCACGTTGTGAGCAATGGGAATTTGACAATGTTATTATTAATGCTAATAATTTGTCAAGTTGTGAGCAATGGTAGATTGAGAAGTGTGGAACATCGAGCAGTAACGAATGCATCTGCTGCACATATATCAATTCCTACGTTTTATGGCCCCTCGAAGGATGTCTTCATTGCCCCTGCAGCATCCCTAGTTGATGAACAGCATCCGGCTCACTACAAAGGATATAAGTTTGGAGAATTCATGAGAATTTTCTGGAGCGAGGAATTAAAGGATAAGACAGTGTTGGACCATTTCAAAATCGAATATACAGAGAACAACGGTGAATGAAATTTGTTGTTGAATTTGATTTAAGGGAGCCATTATCAACATTATCACTATCACTGGACCATCCAATAACCCTGTTGCCCTCTGGATGAATAAAAGATGATTACATAGTTTTAACTATTGAACATATTTTATTTTCAATTCCAATCTTTGCACATTTAAACCTACTCCCAACCACCAAAAAACCACTCGTCTAGCCTAAACTAGAACACAAAACAACACCGACCTATCTACCGCTAGGCAACTAATTGGCCAATTGTGTGTACGAGAGCATTGACATGCTTTGACATGTGCCTTATGTGAAGGCATTTAGTGCTGAAATAACAGAACCAGCCTAATGTTACAAAAATATCGATTCGAAACAGAACATGCAAAAACCCATTACACAACATTAATGACAAGTATGGCATGCTGAGAACAAACCATACGATACAGAGACCTGACATAAAAACCCAACCCCCTTATGCAGGGGACCATTACAGAATAGTTGAACCAAAAAAAAGTGTCTATGTGACATGAGAAACCAAAACTACTGTCATTTTTAAAAACACTTGCGGAAGAAACCATAACGATGAGATAGTAAAACCTTATAGTGCATATTTAGATTGCAATTATAGAGATCAACATAGAGCTCATTGAGAGCAACAGAGATCAAGATCAAAAAGCAGACATCAAATATCAAGCAGAGGGAGAGTTACGAGCATATAGCTCTACCATCAACAAGATTATTATATGGTCTTTGAAGAAATCCAAAGAAGCAAATAAACAAAAATAAAATCCACTGAAACCCCTTGAAAACCCTAACAAAACCACTAATATAGCCTAAAATTCCGAACTTTGTACATTATGGGGATGGCCCAGACCTTGTAAGGATTCTCATTTTCCACTCTGACTTGTCTTCCAAAGAGTGCAACTCTTGTGAAATCTTCAGTGCTTGGGCCAACTTGTGCACAGCTACAGCCATGCCTAGCACATTTAGAAAATTGAAAAATGATGCCAATTGGCTCATGCAATGAATTTGAACGACATAATCAGAATTTATAATTCTTCTTTTAAATTCTTTTGCTATTTATTAAAGGCAATAAAATTAAAAGAAAGAGAGTAAAAAATAGTAGTAAAACTGTATAGTGTATATTGAAAACTTTAACATGGGGATGTCTTTTCAATTCATTTGAAGAGATCTACACTCACACACTTAAATGTTCACTCTTCTTTTGCCATCATATTTCTGGTGTGCGAATCTAACCTTAGTTTTTCACAGCAATAGGTAGGTGCTACTACCAATTTTACAACACTAGAGAAAGAAATATGTCGTCTACAATGGAAGATGTCATCACACGGGTCAAATGTGAATGATGTCGAAAAGCTGCTGTCCAATGGAATAAATCATCTTCAAGTTCAAGATAAGTTGTTGTCCAATGGAATAAATCATTTTCAAGTTCAAGATAAATATATCCTGCCTCCCAGTGAATGCCCCCACCTGTGTCTTACTCTGAGAGCATTCCGGTGGTGGATCTCCAGTAACTCATGGCCCCAACCAAACAAGGGTAGTTGAAGAAATCTGCCATGCTTGCGTGGAAGATGGCTTTTTCCACTTACATCATACTTTAATCCCCCTTCTCTAGCCAGTGCTTTTCTTTTAATATCTCTTGATTAATAAGATCTAGTGAGTGGTTCAAGTTTCATATATGAGGGTATGTACTATTATTTTTTATGGACACATATCTAATGGTTGATCTAAGTGAGTGCAGATAGTGAAACATGGCTTACCCGAAGGAACCATGAAAAACATGATGTAAATTGCCAAATAATTCTTAGAAATGCCAGTGGAAGACCGAGCACGCCACATTCAATAGAGGATAACTAAAAGAAGTCCAAACTTTGGAGGAACGATATTGAACAACAACAAGTACTTATCTGGCATATGCTTTTATAGAGAGAGATAGTTGGCATATGCTTTTATAGAGAGAGATAGTTGGCAACTACACTATGAAGGTTATGAGCTCTGATTTTAAGGTTGCTTGCTACATTTTCTGAAGCTCTAGGGTTCAGAAAACACACCCAAGTCATAGATATAATGTACTATCGTCCATGCGTGAAACCGAATATTACTCTTGGCACACCATGCCATTCAGATGCACGTGGCATCACTATTTTAATGCAAGGAGGTGGTCTGCAAGTACTTAGAAATGCAAGTACTTAGAAATGGAAAGTGGTTTTAATGCAAGGAGGTGGTCTGCAAGTACTCGGAAATGGAAAGTGGGTTGCTGTAGAACCCATACCCAAGGCTTTGGTTGTTAATATTGGAGATCAACTTTATTTCTTCCTGAAATTTGACAATGTTATTGTTAATGCTAATGTTAATGGTAATAATTTATGAGATTGTGAGCAATGGGAATTTGACAATGTTATTATTAATGATAATAATTTGTCACTTTATGAGCAAAATGGTAGATTCAGAAGTGTGGAACATCTAGCAATGCAATCCATCTGTTCCAGGTATATCAATTTCTAAGTTTTATGGCCCCTAGGAGGATGCCTTCATTGCCCCTCCAGCCCTGGTTGATGAATAGCATCAAGCTTGGTACAAAGCATATAAGTCTGGAGAATTCATGAGAATTTTGTGGAGCCAGGAACTAAAATATAACACAGTGTTGGACCATTTCAGAATAAGACAGTGTTGGACCATTTCAGAATAAGACAGTGTTGGACCATTTCAACTGTGAATGAAATTTGTTGTTGAATTTGATTTAAGGGAGCCATTATCAACATTATCAACCATCCACTAACCCAGTTACCCTCTTGATAAATAAAAGATGATTACATAGTTTTAACTATTGAACATAATTTTATTTCAATTCCAATTTTTGCACATTTAAACCTACTCTCAACTATAAAAAAAAACCACTAGTGTAGCTTAAATTAGAACACAAAACAACACCGACATATCTACCATTAAGTAACTAATTGGCCAATTGCGTATAGTAGAGCATTGACATGCTTTGACATGTGCCTTATGTGAAGGCATTTAGTGCTCCTTAAACAATGTTTTAATGTGTAAATGTGTACCCGCATAAATTTTGTCCCTAAAAAATATTTTTAGCCAACATGTGGACTGTGTGGGGTGGGAACACGGAGGGCACTGTTTAGCTAACATGTGGACCAGGTCTGCTCGATAGAGGCTGCATTCGGCGCACAGATATCTTTGCCCAGTGGCCGACGCTCTTTCATAAATTAAAATGTGAGCCTTTGCCACGTCCCTCACGTCTACATATACCTGTGTTAAGTTTGCATACGTCTTTGCATACGTCTTAGCAGATCCTGATCAACCACAAGATTCATGAATATTATTGAAATCATTAAAAGCGATTTATGCAAATTACTTACGCACTGACTATAACATATACATAAATTATAAACATTACCAGATCTTAGCAGATCCTGATCATCGTCCAGATTTATGAATATCAATTAAATCATTAAAAACCATCTGTGCATATTACGAACGAACTGACTATAACATATAAATAAATTTTAAGCAACACCCACCTGACAAGTATTTCATAATATGAGCAGTGCTGGGGTTCATGGCGTTCTGCAACAAGGGACCTAAAACCAGGCCTGGATTAATCACCAGAAGCTCTAAATTCCTTCTCTCTGCAATCCCCCATGCTGATTTCTCTGCGAATGTTTTTGCATAGCAATACCAATTCTGTAATGCATGAGAGAGGCCAATTAGTAAGCCGATTCAGCCTCTATCTGTAATAATTGATAAAAGAACTGCTGTTAATTAATACCTTGGCCTGTATGCAGTAGTCCAAATCGCTCCAGCAGTCATCATTGACTATAGCAAGTGGTTCTCTGTGAGGATCCATGTAAACTGCACCGATAGAAGACGTAAAGACAACGCGGTTGAAGAAGTTGAAAAGCAAAGGAATACAGAGTCCGTTTACGATTAAGTAGGAGGAGTCGGCGGTGATCTAACGCCCAATATTATTTTAATCGTCTAACCATTTCATCCAACGTTGCAAAACTGTACACGGTGGCAGTTAGGTGAGTTCGTTTCAAAAGGAAACTTACGGTGTAACTAACGAAAACCTAATAATAATATTGTTCCTTGATTCATAGATTGAAACTATTCAAAACGTCCACAGCCTCATTAAGACTGTTTGGCATCTGCCTCATCAATCGTGATGCCTCATTTGATTGCGTGAATGTTTTGCTGAGTGCCGGCGGATGGAGGGGAATTTTCAAAATATAAAATACTTATGAAAATGAAATTAAAAGACTTGAATAAGAATAGCTGCATGCTGTTCATGACAATCATCGGAGAGTTTGAAGCTACACTCTCGGTCATTGGCCTTGACGCTGCAATATACTTTACAAAAAAAATGAGAATTTGTAATAACATTGCAATAAAATCTTAAAGCATTCATGTAGTTCAACCAAACTAGAAGCAAGAAGCTAAGAAACTATAACAATTTACGGTTTAAATACCTATCCTTCTCTGCTTTTGTCTTCTGTTCTTAAACCAGTTTCTTATACTCTTCTCCCTCACATAACCAAATATGGTTATTAAATCCATTCTGTTTATCTTAACCCGATTCGTTGTAAAGTAAGGAAAGTTTATGTAAAGATGCTCAATCATTTCATAGTTAAAAAATAAAAAGCCAATATTTAAGAAATGAGATTTCATTTCTTTTTAGAAATTGCATTGATTATATTATATTAGTTAATTATCCCACATATTGAATGGTCTTAATTGAAAATTATTTGATTTGCTTATGGATTCATGTATTAGAAACAAATTTGGGGATGGGGATTTGTTGTATTAGAAGCTTGGATTAAACCTATTCTAACATCAACCTTTTACTAGAAAATATGCACATACACACAACAAATTGTACTTTTCTTATTCCAATTTTATTAAATATAAATGATTATGCACATTAAGATCTCAATTCACTTACTCATAAAACCAAAACTCTCATCAAATCCTCAATCAATATGACAATAATGCAAAAATATATAAATTTTTTAGGGGAAAAGCTAGCATTGCAGATACAACATAAACATAAATCTCAAAAGACAAGCATAAATCTCATAAGACAAGCCAAGACAAGAGTACACAAGATGGGGGACTAGCCTAGGACAAACCCCAATGTGGGGAAACCTTGATCAAGTCTTCTTATATGTTATTCAATAGTTCAAGAGAGAGATAGTACATTTACAACACAAGTCAACACATTGACTTATCAAAATAGTAGCATAGATACATGAGGTACTTGAACTCAGCTGAATACATGATCCTTCAGCTGATTCTCCAAGGCTACTCGATCACCATGCTACACTGCTGCACCTTATCATCATGCTACACTGTCTTGCACCATGCTGCACCCATCATCACTATGCAGCATTTCATCATTCTTCACTGTGCACCATTTCATCATTCTTCACTGTACCCATCAATTTACTGCATCATGTACCATTGTAGTCCCATGTACCATTCTAGCACCATGTCTAGCAACACTCTATGTCCAGCAACACTGATCTAGGCACCATTACTTTTTTCATGCTGCCACATTGCTTTAGACATGCTGCCACACTGCCTTAGCTGCTGGCTATTGCCTATGGCCTAGCCCAACAGCAAGATAAACTATGATCCCTAAGAATGCCCACATCAACATGTTTAATGTTGATAGGTGTGTTATAGGAACTTCTCATCAAGATATGGAGGTTTCTCATTGATGTAGGAGTTCCTTTAGCCAACATAGTATAGCCTTTCTAAACTGCTGATAAGAACCTCTTGTGACAACAATTAGGATCTCCTCATAAAACATCTAAAGAGACCTATGCTTGGTTAGGGCACCCATGTGCTACAACAACCCTCAAACAGTCACCCAAAACAACCCTCAAAGAATCAAGAAGGGCTCCCCTCCATACTTGTAGTTGTTCTTGGCACTTTTCAGCCCAAGAAGCCTCCAGGCTATCCCTATTTTACATGGACTTGTTGTCACCTATAGCCAACCAAAACAGTGTTTCCCTTCCCTTGAAACTGCCCACACAGACATACTTGCTCCCTTCTTCTTCAAGCTAGGCTTGGATCTTGCCCCCTTCTTCTTCAAGCTAGGCTTGGCTGTAGCATAGAACCACCCTCCAGGTAGTCACCAAGAGGCTCCAAGAGCCCTAAGACACCTAAGTTGTCCCTACCTTCTTTGTTGGTTAGGGAATCATTTAGAACTAGTTAGGGAGCCTCTTTACTGCTGTTGTTACTGTCACCCTTGGGACAAGTTATTAGATGACAATTGTCTTCCTTTATAGCCTAGAAGATTAGGGCATCTCTTTTTCCCAACATGACTAAGGTGGTAGATCTAGCTCATGATTAGAGCTATCATGAACTAGGATTGTGCTAGGACTACTTTTATCTTTCCTCTTGAGTCTAGGGCTTCCTCATCTTAGACTTCTCTTCCACTAAAACCCAAAACAAGGGGAGAGAAATCAAGAGTGAAGTGTGAGCAAATGATTTGCAAAGCACTTGTATTTATACCAAAAAGTGTTGGCAGTTTTTTTTTGTTAGCCAGACTAATTGTACCATAACAAAAATAATTTATATGTCCATGAATACTTATTGGAATCAGATCATCTTTGAATCAATCCTACACCTCTAGATAAAAGGGATCCAACAAAAATCTCATAAGATGACCCACATGGCTTTTTAACGTATAAATTTAAGTCATAATCACAATAAATTCAAATTTCCTTAAATCAAAATAAATTCCTTCATATCCATATAAAAAAATCAAACTAAAAATTCATAAACTAAATCATTGACACCGTTAAAACATTCACATGATTTACTGATCCTCAAAAGCTTCAAAATACCATTTTCATTAATAAGGAAAAACTCTAAATACATAAACCTGAACACAAAAAAGCTTTCACTAATTCTTCCACGGAATATTTTTAAGAATACATGAACATCAGGATCTCCATTTAGTTACTCACATGCTTATAGAATATAAACCAACATCAACATCAAGATTTCAATTTAGTTACTCAATAAACCTAAATTTTCATAAACCAACTTTAATAAGACAAATAATTGACAAAATATATATATATATATATATATTTATTTCCTGATAAAATAATATAATTATATGTCACAATCTAACTCATAGAGAAAATACATTTTTTCACAAGATTATGCTGTGATACAATATTAAGGTAAATAGGAAGATGAAAAAAATATTAAAAATTAATCTTCCGCAAGGAGTTCATTAGTTACTTGAAAAACAGCTGAAATAAGCACACCCAATCGTCTAGTATTTGTCAGATGAAGTAAAACTAACGAAAACCAGCTGAAATAAGCACACGCAATGGTCTAGTATTTGTCAGATGAAGTAAAACTAACGAAAACCTAATAATAATATTGTTCCTTGACTCATAGAATGAAACTATTCAAAACGTCCACGACCTCATTAAGGCTGTTTGGCATCTGCCGCATCAATGGTGATGACTCAGGTGACTGCGTGAATGCTTTGCGGAGTGTCGGCCGATGGAGGGGAAATAACCTGACAATCAAAAAGCAACACATGCAGAAAACAAAGTCAATCCAAATATAAAATACTTATGAAAATGAAATCAAAAGACTTCAATAAGAATACCTCCATGCTCTCCATGACAATCATCGGAGAGTTTGAAGCTACACTCTCGGCCATTGCCATTGACGCTGAAATATACATGAAAAAAAATGAGAATTTGTAATAACATTGCAATAAAATTTAAAATCATTCATATAGTTTAACCAAACTGCAAGCAAGAAGCTAAGAAACTATAACAATTTACGGTTTAAATACCTATCCTTCTCTGCTTTTGTCTTCGGTTCTTAAACCAGTTTCTTATACTCTTCTCCGTCACATGTCCAAATATCGTTATAATATCCATCAACCTATTCATCTGAACACGATTCCTTGTAAGGTAAGGAAACTCTATGTAAAGATGCTCCAACATGTCAATGTGAGAACGTTTTGGCCTCCATCGCACCCTTCTGGCCATTTCTTCCCTCTTCCTCAATGAAACAATGAAACTATTTCCTTAGAACTGGGATAGATGTAGATAGAATATGGTACTTAAAGGGCAAATATAAGAGAGCGGCATTTAATGATTTAATGGGTTGTATCACTGGATTACATTAAATGTGTGTTTACATTTAATATTTAAGATCCTTAGGGTTAGTTTATGTGGCCTAGAATTAGATGATATCTTTGCTATTTCTTGTTGGGACCTATGGTAATCTATTTACCTTTTGTTATTCACTAAATGTGGGAAATAATATTTGGCGGTTTATTTTTTTCAATTCCAAAATTAAAAAACATAAAAATAATAAATAAGGAAAGGGATTTGATTTGTTTAAGGAGACGATCTTTGACTATTAAGTATCACTTAGTGGATGGTATTAATTGAACATTATTTGATTTGCTTATGGATAGATGTAGATGGAATATGGTAGTTAAAGGGAAAATATAAGAGAGCATTTCATGATTTAGTGGGTTGTATTACTTGATTACATTAAATGTGTGTTTTACATTTAATATTTAAGATACTTAGGGTTAGTTTACGTGGCCTAGAATTAGATGATATCTTTGTTATTTCTTGTTGGGAGCTATGGTAATCTACTTACCTTTTGTTATTCACTAAACGTGGGAAATAATATTTGGTGGTTTACTTTTTTCAATTCCAAAATTAAAAAACATAAAAATAATAAATAAGGAAAGGGATTTGATTTGTTTAAGGAGACGTCTTTGACTATTAAGTATCAGTTAGTGGATGGTATTAATTGAACATTATTTGATTTGCTTATGGATAGATGTAGATCGAATATGGTAGTTAAAGGGAAAATATAAGAGAGCATTTAATGATTTAATGGGTTGTATTACTGGATTACATTAAATGTGTGTTTACATTTAATATTTAAGATCCTTAGGGTTAGTTTACCTGGCCTAGAATTAGATGATATCTTTGCTATTTCTTGTTGGGACCTATGGTAATCTACTTACCTTTTGTTATTCACTAAATGTGGGAAATAATATTTGGTGGTTTACTTTTTTCAATTTCAAAATTAAAAAACATAAAAATAATAAATAAGGAAAGGGATTTGATTTGTTTAAGGAGACGTCTTTGACTATTAAGTATCACTTAGTGGATGGTATTAATTGAACATTATTTGATTTGCTTATGGATAGATGTAGATCGAATATGGTAGTTAAAGGGCAAATATAAGAGAGCATTTAATGATTTAATGGGTTGTATTACTCGATTACATTAAATGTGTGTTTACATTTAATATTTAAGATCCTTAGGGTTAGTTTAAGTGGTCTAGAATTACATGATATATTTGCTATTTCTTGTTGGGGCCTATGGTAATCTACTTACCTTTTGTTATTCACTAAATGTGGGAAATAATATTTGGTGGTTTACTTTTTTCAATTCCAAAATTAAAAAACATAAAAATAATAAATAAGGAAAGGGATTTGTTTAAGGAGACCTCTTTGACTATTAAGTATCAGTTAGTGGATGGTATTAATTGAACATTATTTGATTTGCTTATGGATAGATGTAGAT
Organism: Pinus taeda; assembly: GCA_000404065.3. Classification (NCBI taxonomy): domain Eukaryota; kingdom Viridiplantae; phylum Streptophyta; class Pinopsida; order Pinales; family Pinaceae; genus Pinus; species Pinus taeda. Next base: position 26,198 of record APFE030419464.1, on the reverse strand, counting down.
AGAATATGGTAGTTAAAGGGAAAATATAAGAGAGCATTTAATGATTTAATGGGTTGTATTATTGGATTACATTAAATGTGTGTTTACATTTAATATTTAAGATCCCCAGGGTTAGTTAAGTGGCCTAGAATTAGATCATTTCTTTGCTATTTCCTGTTGGGACCTATGGTAATCTACTTACCTTTTGTTATTCACTAAATGTGGGAAATAATATTTGGTGGTTTACTTTTTTCAATTCCAAAATTAAAAAACATAAAAATAATAAATAAGGAAAGGGATTTGATTTGTTTAAGGAGACGTCTTTGACTATTAAATATCAGTTAGTGGATGGTATTAATTGAACATTATTTGATTTGCTTATGGATATATGTAGATGTAATATGGTAGTTAAAGGGCAAATATAAGAGAGCATTTAATGTTTTAATGGGTTGTGTTACTGGATTACATTAAATGCGTGTTTACATTTAATATTTAAGATCCTTAGGGTTAGTTTAGGTGGCCTAGAATTAGATGATATCTTTGCTATTTCTTGTTGGGACCTATGGTAATTGACTTACCTTTTGTTATTCACTAAATGTGGGAAATAATATTTGGTGGTTTACTTTTTTCAATTCCAAAATTAAAAAACATGAAAATAATAAATAAGGAAAGGGATTTGATTTGTTTAAGGAGACGTCTTTGACTATTAAGTATCACTTAGTGGATGGTATTAATTGAACATTATTTGATTTTCTTATGGATAGATGTAGATCGAATATGGTAGTTAAAGGGAAAATATAAGAGAGCATTTAATGATTTAATGGGTTGTATTACTAGATTACATTAAATGTGTGTTTACATTTAATATTTAAGATCCTTAGGGTTAGTTTACGTGGCCTAGAATTAGATGATATTTTTGCTATTTCTTGTAGGGACCTATGATAATCTACTTACCTTTTGTTATTCACTAAATGTGGGAAATAATATTTGGTGGTTTACTTTTTTCAATTCCATAATTAAAAAATATAAAAATAATAAATAAGGAAAGGGATTTGGTTTGTTTAAGGAGACGTCTTTGACTATTAAGTATCACTTAGTGGATGTTATTAATTGAACATTATTTGATTTTCTTATGGATAGATGTAGATCGAATATGGTAGTTAAAGGGCAAATATAAGAGAGCATTTAATGATTTAATGGGTTGTATTACTGGATTACATTAAATGTGTGTTTACATTTAATATTTAAGATCCTTAGGGTTAGTTTAGGTGGCCTAGAATTAGATGATATCTTTGTTATTTCTTGTTGGGACCTATGGTAATCTACCTACCTTTTGTTATTCACTAAATGTGGGAAATAATATTTGGTGGTTTACTTTTTTCAATTCCAAAATTAAAAAACATAAAAATAATAAATAAGGAAAGGGATTTGATTCGTTTAAGGAGACGTATTTGACTATTAAGTATCACTTAGTGGATGGTATTAATTGAACATTATTTGATTTGCTTAGGGATAGATGTGTCACGCCACGAGTAACTCCAGAAAACTAATGCATTTATTCATTTAGCCAGCTATCTAATATATACATGAATGTGATTGTTCACTTCATCTTCTAGACGATTGTTCACATTCAGTTCCCCAATCACTGAGGATTAGGTGTCAACATTCCCCCCCTTAATCTGAAGGGATGTTGGTGAGTCCAAGCATCGTTAAATCTTTCAAGCTTTTCTCTTCCAAGCGCTTTGGTGAAGATGTATGCAATTTGCTCATTTGTGGAACAATGGCAGAGATGGATTGTTTTGGCCTCAACATGATGTCGTATCAAATGATATTTAGTATTGATGTGCTTTGTACGATCATGGAACTTTGGTTTCTTGGCCAACTTTATTGGAGAGGTGTTGTCAATCATGAGTGGAGTTGATTGTACTTGTTTTACCTGCAAATCTTCAAGAATTTTTTGAGCCACACAATTTCTTTTGTTGCTTCAGCTGCTGCCACGTATTCTGCTTCTGTTGTGGAATCTGCTGGAACTGATTGTTTGCGTGACCACCAAGAGACAGCTCTTGATCCAAGACTCATAGCATATCCTGAAGTAGATACTCAAGTTTCTTTGTCTCCATCGAAGTCTGAATCAGAGTATCCAATCAAGCTGAAGTCGTCTACCTGTGTATACTTGATTCCAAGGTCTTGAGTTCCCTTTAAGTACCTTTGAACTCTTTTGCAGCAGAACAATATCCCTCACAAGGCTTTTGCATAAACTTGGAGAGGATTCCAACAGCAAATGAAATGTCTGGTGTGGTAGTAGTGAGATAGATGAGACTTCCTATAAGCTGTCTGTACTTTGTTGCATCCTCAAATTCCTTTCCTTCAATAGATGTGAGCTTTATGTTTTGTTCCATTGGAGTAGAAAGAGGATTGCACTCTGTCATGCCAAATCTGTTTAACAAATCTCCAATGTATTTCTTTCGAGAAAGAAATATGGATTTTGGATGTTGGGTTACTTCAATGCCAAGATAGTAATGAACATAGCCCAAATCAGTCATTTCAAAGATTTTTCCTAATTCTTTCTTTATGGATGCAATATAACTTTCATTGTTCCCTGTCATTAAAAGATCATCTACATATACCACAAGATATACAACTGTTTTGCCAACTTTCTTGACAAATAAAGTTGCATCATCAAGATCAAAATGATTGAAGTTTAGTTTCAGAAGATGCTCAGTTAGCTTTTCATACCAGGCTCGTGGTGCTTGTTTGAGGCCATACAAGGACTTCACAAGTTTGCATACTTTATGTTCATGTCCTTTCACAGCAAATCCTTCAGGCTGGGACATAAAAACATTTCCTTTTAGATCTCCATTCAAGAAGGCAGTTTTTACATCCATTTGATGGACTTTCCAACCGTTCTGAGCTGCCAGTGCAAAGAGTGTCCGGATGGTGGCCATTTTGCTGTGGGAGCAAAAGTTTCCTCATAATCGACCCCTTCCTTCTGTGCAAAACCTTTTGCCACAAGCCTAGCTTTGTGCTTGTCAAGTGAGCCATCAGCTTTGTACTTGTTTTTGTAGACCCACTTGCAGCCAATTGGTTTGGTTCCGAATGGAGGATCAACCAGCTTCCAAGTGCCGGTCTTTATGAGGGCATCATACTCCTTTTGCATTGCTTCTTTCCATTCATCATGAGAACCAGCTTGTTTAAAGGAAGTTGGTTCAAATCTGTAGACAAGTTCAATTCACAATCATAAGAAACATCCATATCAACAGGTGAATTAGAGTCATCTACATCACCTCCATTTTGTCGGTTTGAATTTTTGGTCCTTGTTTTTCCAATTTCATCAGGATGAACACTTTCAAGTGTCTTCGTCAGCCACTTTGGGG